>JAKTPZ010000033.1:0-80275 GCA_030579215.1 Maudiozyma pseudohumilis
ATGGAGAGAAAGCAGTGGAGAGAGGCGGTATAAGCAAATGCGCAGCGACGGCGAGGGGGGAGACCCTCGGAGCCTCCCGGCGTCCGCCTTGCCTTGCCTTGCTTGCTGTGTCCCCTTTTTCTCCCTCCCTTCCTCTATTCCTTGTCCGATGTTATTGTGGCAATAGGCCCGTGACAATGCTCCCCTCCCACAGCACGAAGAAAATTCTGCACAACCAACACCGCCACCCCTCCTTCTCCGGGATTGGAGTGGTCGGTGGAGCGCACCGCCCCCCTTCCACTCTTCATCCTGCGGGTATATCTGGGTGTTTTGACCAGGTGTCAGTGCCGCAGACAATAGGGTGTGGGGGAGCAACGTACCGCTCGCACCACAGACATATGTCCGCAGGGAATGGCGCGGGGTCAATTGCGGGGCTGCAGCTGGAAAGTGGGAAGGCTTTTCTGCTAATACGTCTGTGGTATTCTACCTCTCCTACGTATCTCCTTACGCTTTTCTTGTACGTCTCCTTCTACCTCTTGTGTGCGTCTCCTTCTGCCTCTTGTACGTGTCTCCTTCTGCCTCTTGTACGTGTCTCCTTCTGCCTCTTGTGTGCGTCCCCTTCTACCTCTCGTGAGCGTTACCTCCCTCCCGGAGGATACGTGATCAAGAACGCAGGGGGGCAGTGTAACGAAGAACATACCGCAGACGGATGAATGGGCGGCTGGCCTTTCCCTTCCTACATGCGTTTCTCCCTTAACTCCCCCCTATTTTACCTTCCCCCTTGTGTTATTTGGGGGGCACGCAGAGAACTGCCGCACGGGATGTGTTGCAGATCTTTCTGTAGGGCGTCGGCCGGGCGGCACATTCTACGAAATTTGCTTCTCCGTTATTGGACGACCGGAATCGGTTGCACGGCACAGCACGGCGCAGAGGCCTCCGCAAGTTATGTGCAGAGGTTACCCTCGCTAGAACTCTGCTGGCATAAACCTGCTAAAACAGGGAGGTCCATAAACCGCTGGGAGGGAGGGAAGGGAGAGAAGGGGAGAGGCGACGCGAAGGTGTAGCTGGAAAAAACGGCGTGACAAGACAGAGGGGCTAACAGCGGTGTGCAGCGGCCCACTCACTACGGCTCTGTCTGAGCATGCTCTGCAGTTATGCGGGGCGCGTATTTCGGGAAGACCGTTCGGAATTGAACGATGTGCGGTGTAGTCTGTGGCCAACTCCAGAAAAAAATAGGTGCCATGTCTTTCTGCACTGGTGGGTCTGAGGACACTTCTCCTACGCCCATTTTCTGTTCGACGGCCCGTACGCTTGCTACTTTGTTTTCTCAATAACGAAGTAGAAGACCACGCAGGAATAGTTCTTTTTTTTATCTCAATGGCCGTGCGGTAGATGTGCGCACGACAATATGCTTGGTGAGAGTTTGCAGTGTATGTGCGCACAACAGGATATAAGCATGCCGACCCTACGGTGTCTCTGTGTACTCCGGAATGATATCCTCGTTACCCCACAGAGGTGGGGGTTGTGCATAAAGCTCGGAGTCTGCGGCCTCGTCTGGGGAGCGTGTGCTTGCCCTCGCCTCAGTGGCCTCTGCAGGCCCAGACGCGTAAAAGGTCTCCTCGGCCGGGGTTGTGGCGGTGTGAGCAGCGGCGCCGGCGTCGGCGCCTGCGCCCGCGCCAGCAGTACGAGCGGGCGGGTCAGCGGCACTGAGAATAGCTGCACCAGCAGGTCCCTGCGCAGTGGCCGGGTCAGCCCCGATATCCATCAGTTCTAGCTGCTGGATCAGCTGATCGTTGGTGCGCTCCTGGTAGTTTGGAGGCGGCGCCTCTGCGCTCGGGAGTGTTATGGGATCACCCTGCCACTGTCGCGTGATATCGGCGGGATTTCCGTTTGCGGCGGTGTCTGTTTGACCCACTCCGTTCTCGGCGTTGACTGTGGCGGCCGCTGTCGTTGCGGCGGCTACGGCGCCCGGTGTCAGGCCGCTGACCGATGCAAACAGCGGCACTAGTTTGCCTGTGCGGAAGTGGATTTTTCCTGTCATTTGGTCGAATAGTACCAGGCGGCCCTTCATGGGTACTTGTGGCGATACAAAGAGTAGCACGGGGATGCTCGCCTTGATCTCGAGGTTGCGGTCCTCGCGTCTCAGCATGATCTGGAACGTGAGCTGGTGGTGCACATGGATGTAGTCGTTCTTCAAAGCGCAGTCCTGTGTAACCCGCTTGAGGTCGTCTGGGAGCTGGATGTGGCTGTACAGCTCGAACTTGTCGATTAGGCGGTTTGTGCCTTGTTCCGTCAAGTCGCCGAATTCAGTCATGCTTTGCCTGTTGACCACGACCTCGTCCTCGTATACCTGGCCCGTTGAGTCCTTCATCGAGTATATTTGGAGGAGCGAGAGGCTGATCTTGCACAGTTTGTAGTTCTTCTGGAACGGGAACAGCTTGATCTGGATCGGGGTGCGGCTGCCAATGGGGATGGCTCGACTAGGGATCTTGATTTCGTACTGTAGTTTGTCCAGCAGGGTGTTTCCGACAGACATCTCCTCCTGCATCGCCAAGTTGTCACTGGAGAGGGTCCGCATCACGCGGATGTACTTGTACTTGGTGAACAGTTTGTTTCCAATATTGAGCGACTGGCTGAACATGCCGGCCTCGTACGTGCTGCTGATGATGTTGCCGCTGGTCGCAAGAATAGCATTGAGATTCTTCTTGTCCGTCTCGTTCATCATCATGAGGTTGTTCTTTTTGCGCCTGCGATCGATCGTGCATTCCATTGTGTAAAGAACACTGCTGCTTTGGAGACCTTCAACGGTCTCCGGGATGTCGCTAGGAAGCATGATGCGGAATGGGAGCTCGTAGTTGCCCTTGCGCAGGAGGAATGTGGATTTGGCCTGCGGGTCAAGGTCAGGAAACGGTGTCCCAGAGAAACCACCTTCGGGAATCTCCACATTGACTGGGGTCTTTGTAGATTTGGGTTTGATAAGGAATTTCAGGTTGTTTTTTTTAGCCGATGACGTCTCCGCGGCTGAACCCTGGCCTTCGGTATCATTGCCGCGGTCACTTGGGGCAGTAGGGGTGCCATAACCGTTCCCCGTGGCACCAGCATTAGTACTTTCGGCACCTCCATTTTCCTTCGAATTACTGTACCCACTGATATTGTTTGTTGTGATCTTCCCTACCGGTGATACCAGGATATTGTCCCAGTGGCATTCTATTAGTGTCTGCTGTTCTTTGACTATACTGGTCATACTGCCAGCACCCTTCGTCTTGCTCATCTGCAAGAACTCCAGCTTGAAGTTTCCGCTAAGGCGCAGTCTGATCCGCTTCACAGACACATCCTCGTTCAGAGAGAACAGGACCGTGCCTGATAACGATACAGGGGCCGACTCCAGTGGCGTACCTTGGATCACGATTATGTCCTTGTATAGAGAGTCCAGGCGGATGTCATAGTACGATAAGGTTGGTGGCGGTTCGTTCTTATCCACGGTAGAGTTGGAGCTGTTTTTAGTGGTTGCTAGGGGTGTCCCGCGATGGTCATCGCTTGCGCCACCGCGTCTTTGCGACTTTTTGGGAGACGATTTCTTCTTTGACAGAGAGAAGAGTTGCATCCTAAGATACGTTGGGGTTGTCGGTTTGATGTATATATTGAAATTAGGAACAAATTTAGTATAGTCAAGTCGTGAATGAACGCTCTACAATCTTATATATCGTATTATGTGTGTACAGGCTCGTATCCCCAGCAACACTTACAGCAGCCTCTGGGCACATGTATTTTTTTAGGCTCGGTCACTAAACGGGTGTACGGGCAAATGAGTGCCTTTCTTGGTTTCCGCGAGGCCATTACCACATTCAACAAGAGAAAAAGGCCATGGGCCGAGAGCCGCTGGCTGCGGCTGGTAAATTCGACGGATTGCCAGTTGCAAGAGTGGACCCTAATTCTGGTCACGTCCTCATTATTCAATTCAGTTCAATTCCGTATATGCATCAGTATATATGTATATATTTATATCCTTCGTTCTTGTATGCCAGGTGTCTACAAGCTCTTGTTCATGAATCTTCTCCTGGTGAATGCCAGCCAGAACTTAGAAGGCTGCTCCTTCGAGTCCGCGTAGATTCTGTCGAGCAGTCTCATCGCGAGTTCTTGTCTGAATTGCTGGATATAGTTTTTTAGCACGTCCATCTGGTTGTGATCCTGCAGTGGAACATTGTACACTGCGTTCAATGGGAATCCGGGGCTTCCTGGGATCTTGAAGTTGTCGAGGGCCAGGTTGGTCAGGGCCTTGACAGCCTCGTTGTGGCTTGTATTTGGTTTCAAGTGTGCCAGACAGTCATTGATAAACAGGATACCGTAGATCAGCACTCTGTCAGAGGGAGACTTTATCTCAAAGTTCTTGAAGAATGAGTTTGCGCGGAAGAGGTCAAGGCACTCGTCAATTATATCGTAGTCCGAGTTTGCAGGGTACGCAGGGCCTCTGAACTTGGAATTTAGTGGCATGAGCACAAAGTTACCGACCATTCGGTCATTTTGGGGGTCAATTGGGAATGTGGAGTGGTATGCCTGTGATGAACAGATGTTAGTAAAGTGACCAAAAAAAAAACGTGCGCCTGATCGCTTACTCCACAGGGGTTACAGAGTATTGCGACTGGTTATAATTGTGTATATTACATACTGGCATGGTGGTTGGACTATGGGGTTGTGGGGGTATTAGTAATGTCGAGTTACCTTGATTATGGTGGTCCAGCTTCCTTTATAACTGTTGTGGCGTAATCTACGTTTATTTTTCCCTGGATGCTTGACTGTTCGGCTTGTCGAATTAAAGGGGTATTTGCACGTCGTTCAACGTGATTAGATGATAGGAGAAGGCACCGAGTGAAAATACAAGTAATTGGGCTTAAAGAGACAAGTTATGGTAATATATTTCTCCATTATACAAAATGTGAAAGTGAACTAGTGTAGATGTTGTGTTGTACCAGCTTCCTCTGAGCATTTGAGATCATTTTCAGCCGTTTGAGCACATATAAAACACACCATGTGCAAATACCTTGACATTCTTGGTTCACGGAGGTAAATAAAATTGCAGAAATGTCCCAGGGCACCCACACTTACATGGACTATCGTTTCTCCCTTTAAACGGAACAGTAGCTTTGCATCAACAGTTCATGAAATCACCCATCTTATATCCGTTATATTAAATTCTCACGTGACTGCTGTTTGAAGGTGTTACCTGCCGCACCGTCCTTTCGCTACGCGGGTGTCTGTGTATATTTATATATACATTTTTTCAGCGTTTTCCTTGGACAACATAGAGAAACAGAGAATCGTAGTGAGATTTGGGATGCATACTCGGGTTCAAGAGAAACAAAGTCGGGAGTGTACGATCGTATCCAGAGTAGAAAACACAACGAATAAGCGGATAACACCCTATATCAGACTATCCTACTGAACAAGTCGAGGTGTCCTAGGTAATTGATTGTCTGTTTTTTTTTCTTCTGTCGTCTGTAAGTTTACCTGTTTGACTTGGTTAGGAAAGGCCGATTAAACAAAACACACGTCCATCTAAAAGGCAAATTCTCAAACGATAGGTGGATCGATTATTAAAGACGATTCTCGAATCAGTGCTCTAGTATATTCGAGTTAGAGTATCCGAAAGGTAATACTATTTCTCCAACCATCACATTCTATTATTTCCATTTTTATCGCCACCATTAACTTTTGTGTTTATATTTGTGCAACCAAGTATAGAATTCCCCATAATTCCACGTCAATAACATATACAAAGCACTATGCCTGGTGCAACAGAATCTAAGGATAGATTCCAGTTATACCAAGAGATCTATGGCTCAGAACGTCTCGCAAACACATACCCCACAGATAATGATGAGGTCAGTGTTGACCGCTTTTTGAAAATGTGTGATTTCGATAATCTTCTGCTCGAAGATATAACTGAAGATATCATACCCAAGAATGAAACGCTGGTTATGGACAACCAAGCTAAGGTCATGAATGATAAGGATTTTATTCTCTCGAAGAAGGCAACTATAAAGAATGTCCCGGAAACACAAAGCTTATCCAGCGCTGATAATACACCCATGACGAGTCCTAGAAAACTTGACCCAAAGCAGCGAAAGAGTGGAAGTGTAAATGAAACTAACCCATTTGTATCGGAGAATGATCCACCAATACCTGAAATGCCTTCTACTTCTCAGATGTATGCATCAAAGCCGGCCAACGCATCGAGTAGTACGCTTAAAGGACATGGGTATCCAGATCAACCTTCTAATGGACTTGAGGCAGATAAGCCACAACCTCAAGTAAGGGCTCGAAAGGCTCCGGCACCGCCGGCTACGTTGCCGAAGAAGAAGCCTTCGTTGCCGCAACTAGCCTTGGCTGGGTTGAAGAAACAATCAAGTTTCAGCAGTGCTTCGAATACACCAACGCAAAAGAAGTCTCCATTCCAAGGATTTGGTCTTTTCCATAGATCAGTTTCAAGGGATGAACAAGATGCTTATGAATCCTCTCCGCAACGTCGTGCATCGGTCTACTCGAATGAAACGGCCACTAATAATACAACGAATAATAAAGCAGACGCGAAGAAGGTCACAAACATCAAGGGCTTGACACCAACTTCAAGTTCCCTCTCTCTAAACACATCAAAATTCAAGAATATTGCATCGAAGGTTCACTCTAGGAGATCCTCACAGAAATTGGATGGATCTGCAGCCATTAACCACGGTAATAATCCATTTATGGAAAATAATCCAAGTAGCCCATTATCTTCGGCCAGAGCAACTTTCTCACAAGGAGATATGAATAATAATTATCAACAAAATGGTGCACAAAATGGGGGACCAGCCGTTGGTTTGGGTATAAAAACCAGGAGCTCATCGGCGTCACTCGTATCTAAACGATTCACATCCAGCTCTGGTTCTTCTCTCCCATATCATCACAGACAACCAAGTTCACAGCAAGGTTATAAGAATCATTTCAGACGCAGCAGCTTCACCCCACCTTCATCTTCTACATCTATGGCCAAGTCCAACTCACAATCACATTCACATAGAAGACCGCATATATACCCTGCCTTACTTTCTAGGGTTGCTCAACGGTTTAGATCGATGATTCAATTAGGTGAGTATAAGAAAGACGGTCTGCTTTACCGTGACGCATTCACTGGACAGCACGCTGTTGATATATTATGTTCCATGATTAGGACAACAGATAGAAATCTTGCACTGTTGTTAGGAAGATCCCTAGATGCCCAGAAGCTCTTCCATGATGTTGTATATGAACATAGGTTACGCGATTCCCCTTTTGAAATATACGAATTTACGGATAATGCTAGATTCATTGGCGCTGGAAAGGCTGGACACGATCAATTAATGCTAATGTCCAACCCTTCATCTCAGAGCGGTTTCACTAGGACAAGTAGTCAAGGATTGAACATGTCCAGTTCTGCATCGTCATTGTCAAGTTACCAAACTAATAATACATCGCTATCCGGTTCACAACTTAACGGTAGAATGAGTCAACAGACGCTGGCGTCGTCGATTTCCGAACAGCACCAAGAGGTTTTGCCCAAAACTACAAATATCAACGGTGTTTTCACACTACTGTCAGAATGCTACTCTCCAACTTGTTCCAAGGATAAATTGTGTTACTCGATTTCGTGTCCAAGGCGTCTGGAGCAACAAGCTAGATTAAACTTAAAACCTAACGGGGGTTTGAAGCGTAATATATCGATGGCATTAGATGACGATGAGGAAGAAAAACCTTCTTGGACGAGTTCTGTTTCAAAAGAGGTATGGGAAGAGTTGCCTAAAAATGAGATTAAAAGACAAGAGGCTATCTACGAAGTGTATATTACAGAGAAGAATTTTGTCAAGTCTCTGGAAATTACAAGAGACACTTTCATGAAGACTCTAGCTGAAACCAACATCATCCCGGCTGATATAAGGAAGAATTTCATTCGTCACGTATTCGCCCACATCAACGACATATATTCGGTAAACAGAAGATTTTTGGAGGCATTATCGGATAGGCAAAAGAGCTCTCCGGTTGTCAGAGGTATCGGTGATATTATTTTGAGATTTGTCCCATTCTTTGAGCCTTTTATTTCTTACGTTGCATCGCGTCCTTACGCCAAGTATTTGATTGAAACACAAAGGTCTGTGAATCCATATTTTGCCAGATTTGATGACGATATGATGAGTTCATCTTTGAGGCATGGTATTGATTCCTTCTTATCTCAAGGTGTATCTAGACCTGGTCGTTATATGTTGCTCGTAAGAGAAATTCTGAAATCATCAACACCAGAAAAAGATAAGAGAGATATGGAAAGTTTAGAAAAGGCCACTGATGCATTGAGGACATTTATGAAAAGGATAGACAGGGCAAGTGGTGCTGCTCAAGATAGGCATGACGTTAAACTGTTGAAACAAAAGATCTTATTCAAGAACGAATATGTTAACATGGGATTGAACGATGAGAAGCGCAGAATTGTGCATGAAGGTATTTTGTCTCGTAAGGACATTGGTAAATCGGATGCGTCTGCTGCTGGTGATATTCAATTTTACCTGTTAGATAACATGCTTTTATTCTTAAAGGCTAAAGCTGTTAATAAATGGCATCAACACAAGGTCTTCCAAAGACCTATTCCATTGCCCTTGTTATTTGCTGCTCCCTCGGAAGATATGCCTCCACTTCGGAAATATATCGGAAGTTCTCCTGCATCCTCTGGGACAGTTGTGAAACCAGAGTATAACACTACCAATCCAAAGAATGCTATTACATTCCTTTACTATGGTGCTAAACAAAGATATCAAGTCACATTGTATGCTCCCCAGTATGCAGGCCTGCAGACTTTATTGGAAAAGATTAAACAAGAGCAAAAACGCATAATAGATGATACCTCAATGATCAATATCACGAAGATGAGTGATAAGTTTTTTGACTATTCCAACAAGATAAACAGTGTAACATCGTGTGATGGTGGTCGTAAACTTCTGATCGCGACAGATTCTGGTCTTTACATCGGCGATATCAAACGACAGGAAGTTAAGATACCTGAGCCTATTAGTGATAAATCTTCATCAGAAACAAAGTCTACTCACACAGCTGGTTCCAACAACCAGACTACATTCTTTTCAACGCCAGTTTTATTAGTTCAAAAGAATAACATTTCACAAATTGCCGTTCTGGAAGAATTTAAGTCTGTTATTATTCTTGTAGATAAAAGGCTGTACTCGTGTCCTTTACAATTATTAGCCGCTGGAAGCAATGGTACTTCATACTTCAAAAAGCACGCCAAAGAATTAATCAACCATGTTAACTTCTTCTCGGAAGGTGACTGTAATGGTAAGCGGTTAATTGTTACCGGTCATAATTCTTCTCATTCGATTAAGTTCTTTGAACTTGATCTTCCATTGTTATCATCTAGCAATAGTGCAAACAACAAGAAAAGTTTGAAAAAGAAAATTACCGAAGTAGTGTTTGACTCAGAACCTGTTTCCATTTCGTTCCTAAAAGCCAATCTATGTGTAGGGTGCAAGAAGGGTTTCCAAATTGTCAGTATTTCTCAAAATGCGCATGAACCACTCCTTGATCCTGCAGACACATCTCTAGAATTTGCTTTAAGAGACACCCTCAAGCCATTGGCCATTTACCGTGTTGGTAACATGTTTTTACTGTGCTACACTGAATTTGCATTTTTTGTTAATAATCAAGGATGGCGCAAGAAAGATTCCCACATTATCTATTGGGAAGGAGAACCTCAAAAATTTGCTATCTGGTATCCATATATTTTGGCGTTTGATACAAACTTTATTGAAATCAGAAAGATTGATTCAGGTGAGCTTGTCCGTTGTATTCTGGGAGATAAAATTAGACTATTACAGAGTAATACTCAAGAAATTTTATACGCTTACGAAGATTTGCGTGGTTTCGATACAGTTGCTTCCTTGGATTTCTGGGGCTGATGTAAATCACACATCCTTTGAACATTGCATGTATCATCTGATCGCAACATGCCCATTAGTCTTTTATATACAGTAATGGATATGTATTTGTATATCAAGAAATAGTACTTTTACCTAAGGATAGAGGGAGAATTGGAACATGGATTTCTTCATATTGAAAATAGTTTGTTTACATTTTTATTTACTTTGAGTATGAAAATTTATCATTTGGGTAAAAATAAATCATCCATATTTTTCAAGTTTTCTAAATTTACACATAGTGTCAGTAAACAAAAAAAATATCAAAACGGTAATTGAAAGAAAATATCCTTTTAATTTCATCATTAAATTATACATAAACAGTAATGCTACTCCTTTTTATATAACCGACTTACCCTCTAACGAATCACTAGAATTATATATCGAAAACAAGTCATCTTCGTCCCAAATAATCGTGGAGATTGGAAACTGCTCAGAAAAAATTCTAACTTTTAGAATCTCCTGAAGGATGCTGTCGTTATTAACAGGTGTAAAATTAGTCAAAAATGACATATTGTTCATATACGAGCTTGGTCTTTGGGTGAAGATATATTTCGTTAAAACTGCAAATATAACACCGACTTCCAGATCCATATAGTGCTTCAAGAAAGATGCACTAATTGGAAGATGTATTTTTATCAATGCTTCTACATCACCCATTGGAACATCGGATATCCCATCCTTAAAAAACCCATCCACATAAACATACGAGGATTCCTGTACCTTTTTTTTAAAAAATGTATCGTATTCCCGAACTACCAGATTCAAAAAGTCATTTAAGTCTAGCATTATTTGCCCGTTAAGTACAGACTCCAATAACTCATCCACATCAACAGGTCCATCATTGGTTGTAGTGAAGTCCATGAAAGGTAACCTATCAAACTTAGTACCCTGATTGGCTGGGGTAGTAGAAGTTCCTGTAACAGATTTTTCGGTCTTGAGGAATCTTCTGAGAACAGCCAGTGCCTTTTTAGCAGTCCTTTGAAGCAGATCTGTATACGACTCACCAGGATAGATAATGGACATAATTTCTTTGTTGGAGATGGTAGCAGGTGAAAAAAATATAGACAATAAGATGTCATCGTCATTTGCCGTCCTTCTCCTATAATCTACCAAGATACCCAGATATGCATTGAGTAAACGTTGTACCTTATTAGTTACTGCGTACTCGAGCATATCCCTAACAGAATTCTCCATAGTGATTATTGTGAGAAGAATGTTTTGAAAGTTTGGAATAGGCGATGCGAAATATGCACACAAATCGTAGGTCGCAGAAAACACAGTGATCATTACAGATATTGTTTCAAAATCTGATAAAGCGAACGACTCCTCCTCGAGGTACTGGTTCATTTTTAGGATACCGTCTTGACACCTCATAATTGTTTTCAAAAACCTAACAGCACTGGAAGGGACATTTTTATTGAACCCGCTGAGTTTCGTCAAAGTTTCAGCTACCAAAGAATCACCGCCGTCATCAATAAAACTCTGTGCTATTGTAGAATCCGACTTAAGTTCCGCTAGGAATCTGTTAATCTTACCAAAAATGGAGTCATAAATATCAATATTTTCCAGCTGAATCAAATCATCCATCAAATTCTTACGGCATTTCTTATCCTGAGACCCATCATTAACAATAGTATCCAGCGGGTGGCCAAAAAACGGCATTATAGAATCGACCAACATAGACACGAAGCAATCATGGAAATTGGTCTCCTGGTGCTTGTCATGTCGATATATCATAGCGGAGCGCACCTTCTCGGCACATAGGTGGGGTGTTATCGAATAGTTCACCATATCCAATCCTGGGACACTATCAATAACGCCATCAACCCTCTGTTCAATGAAATTAGGCGTCATTTGTTCATCTGGGTCCAACGTTGTTATCTCCATAGGTAAAGATTGCTGTGTAGAATATGAGCTGTCACAGTAGACCAGAGATACGACAAAGTATTTACCACCGTAAATGTTCTCTGTCAATGCAAAAAAGGGAGACTCCAAGACGCGACTGAGGCTGTTGTTGATAAAAGTAGAGAGTACCGTCTTGTTATGTTGATGCGAAGTCGACAGTGCATTACTGCCAAAAAAATGATTTGTTTCTGCCACTGCAGCTTGCACCGACTTATTAATGAAATGCTGGATATTGGTTGCATACTCCAACACATTCGCCTTGATCTCTGCTGGGCTAACGTTTACCATCAGGTCCAGTTGTTTAAACAGCATCTCGAAGGTGGACGTCTCCAAGAAATCGAAGGAGAAATTGTGAGCAACGCATATCAGCGATAGTAACTTAGACTTGGTGAACGAGGTTGCACTTGAGTCAAATATCTTGTCCAGGTTTTTCATTCTGGATGCCTGCAGCATAGATGCCATATTAACCGATTCCCTCTCTCTATCCACTCCGTTGGACACCTGTAACTCTGGGTTGTTGATAATGCTCAAAGGTGGCTGTGGGCGTTGACCGCACAAACGCAAATGTGTGACATAGTAGTTACCGCCTGCCCCGATGCGATGGGCCGACACCAGATGCTTCCTCGGGTTCTCCGACGACACCTTGTCCTGGTTCGTGGACGAACACTCCACAACGAGTCCACAGTGTTTACATTTCACCTGGTGCAACGACTCGTCCAGACCGAGGAAATGTGTCCAGCACAGATTCCTACTTTTGGAGAGCAGATGTATGGGAACCCACTTCCTCCCTTGTTTGTCATTTACCGTCTCCTCTGCGGAGACCTCTGCCGATGGGAATATCCGTTCCTGAACCTTTGTTCCATTTCTGCGCCGCTTGACCTTTCGTATCTTTTTGGCAGGACTTTCTTGACTGCTGTATCCACTGTGGTCACCTTCATCCTGTTCTGCTTGACTCTCCTCTCCACCCCGTTGTTGTAGTTGTAGTTGTAATTGTAATTGTTGTTGCGCCTGTTGCTGCTCATCATTGCCATCCAGCGCCGACTCTAGAAATGCAGAGTCTTCCACCCCGGAAGAGAACCCACTCGTTATCTCATCCAGTATGTTGGTTGTGGCACCTTCTGAATCACTGCTCATTCTGTTTGTTTCGGGAAAAGATGCATTCACTGTTGTAACCTATTTGCTGTTTTACGGTAAAAAACAACGAGAGAAATAACCAAAATATCCTTGCCAAGTATGAATAACACCGGAGCAAATATTTTGTACCAATACACTCTCACACTTACCAAACCGGACACAATATGGCATCGCCACCTTGCCCAGTACACCATTACCCTCTTTGTTTATTATGTTTCATTTCCTCTGCCTAGCTTACCTCTCGCTTTCGCGCGGCGCGGCGCGGCGCGGCGCGCGGCGACACGGGCGTCCCCTGCGAAAAATAAAGCAGAGTGGCCGTCCCCTGCGAAAAATAATGCAGAATGGCCGTCCGTCCAGCTACACTATCTTTTTTTTCTCGGCCGAGTTAGCGACCACCAAAGAGGTTACCCTCTCGGCGGGTGTTTCTCAAGCAGGCATCGTAAGGCCCGTTCTCGTCTGCCCACACACAACAGGGCCAATACCGACTCGGCAGGAAAACAACACCCACTGGCAATAGAAAACCGAGAAACCCACCCAAGAATGAAATCACAAATTAGCACTACAGGTCAGACCAAACTGCCAGATGTGCCCCCACTCCCTACTGGTCGAGGCACTCACTACTTGCGGAGACGTTCCCTACTGTCCTCAAGTCGAACAGGGGCAACAGACCGCTCTAAACCAAGATCCTGGGGCTGGCGGAACGTGCGCTTGCTGAAGCCCCGGGGCGCCATTCTCCTTCCTCGCCGCCAAAAGAGCCTGTCCCGGACTGGCGGCCTGCACAAACACATGATGATTTGAGGGGAGGGGAGCCGATGGAAGGGCAGAGAGAAGCGGGCAGAGAGAAGCGGGCAGAGAGAAGCGGGCAGAGAGAAGCGGGCAGAGAAGCTCCACAGGGCAGAGAAGCTCCACAGGGCAGAGACGAAGGGGAAACCAGAATAACCCCTAGCGGCCCGCCGGCTGACGGAGACTCGAGCACTGTAATTATCCCAGCGGCCCTTCCCCGGTCTCCCTCCCCAGAACATGCCGCACGGGTCCTACTTCTGGTACGGAGGCCTCGCGCCAGGACCACAGTAGCCCGAGCCTGTGAAGAAACGCCCGCACGAGTCCCTCCTTCCGAGAGTTTTTCCTTCAATAATTCACGCGAGCGACGGCTGAAAATTTGCGTGATTTTTGTTCTTGTTGCGCCGCGTGCCGTCTGGGGCTGCTGCTGCGCGCTACTTTTTTTCAGGCGGCCGTTACTAATTGGGCGGGGCTGTGCTGCGCCAGTTTCTGAGCCCCCGGTCCCGTTTAGGTACAAGGAGCGTGGGGGGGGGAGGAGGGGCGGGCGTGTCAGTGTGTCTGGTAGTCGGCCGTGTCAAATGGGGGCAGAAAAATAAATATTTCCAAGGGCGCAGAGAAATACGCGGACAACTGGAGGGGCAGGCAGGGTGCAAGCTGCGATGCGGCGCGGTTGGTATACAATACATAGGGGTGAGGTTCGAGCGGGCAAAGGGAAGTGCGTTGCCGTCTCTACGGGGGTGTCTGTGCGATGGGCGGGATCACGAGTACAGTGTCACATGACTTCGTGACCAGTGGAGATAAGATGTTCCGATTTAATGTATGTGGCTGCCACTGTAAGCGCTTTTTTGGGTTCCGTGGGGTGCGTGCGTTTATTCTGCCCTGCGGACGCAACCGAAACCTGGAGTACTGGTGCTGCGATTCTTCGTACTGGGGGGGAGGCAGAGATGGATGGACAGCCGGTCTGTGCGGATTCACACTTGGTTTTCGTGTTTCTTTTCTTTTTTTTTTAATGCACATTTGGTTTTTGGGTCCCGCTGTTGTCTCAGTACAGCCAGTGCGTGGATTTCGTTCAGATGAGTGTGCGTTATCGTCAAATGCCCTTTGGGCTAGAGTGTTGACTGACCATAATAGGGAATGGGTCAAAACCGGGGTGTGGCAGGCGAGGATTTTCCCTCCCTTTGAATATTGGGGATGCCTCGCGAACGGGGTGGGTTGTTTGTACTGAGACAATATCCGCTGTGTCTGGATTTCCTCCATTGACAAAAAAAAAAAGGTAGATAACTATGTAAATTATAATAAATATTCAATAAACCTGGAGGTTCCTGCGCTTCCCTCTTAGCCGCGGACGTGGGCACAAAGCATCCGCCAGGCGTTAGGTTGCACACACTGCGGAAGGGATCCCGTTTTCAGACATGTGCATACACACTTATGTAATATGTAATAATGCTGTGTGATTGCGTGCTACAGCAGTTCCTCTGAACATCAACTGTTCCCGCCCCGCGGAACCCGGCTGTTCTTACATCGGCGTACCAGTAGTTTAAGCCTTGACCCTGCCATGCCATGCCCTGCCCTTTTTTATTCATACTGCTGTCTCTCTCTGTCTCTCTCTGTCTCTCTCTCTCTCTTCCTCCCCCGCGGGCCTCGTTGCGCCGTCTGCAGAGTTGCCCGCAGCCCTTGCGCTGAGTTAAGTGTCCCTCTCTCTCCAGTGCTGTCCCGTTCCGTTCATTTCTAATTACACATACACATGTACAATTATTTTTTTTCCCGCGAACCGCGTGGCGCTGTCAGCCGGCTGCGGCGTGGTCTGTGCGGGTGTTGTCTCGTTCTCGGAAGCGCCGTCCGTCCCGGCTAAGCCGTTGCAAAAGAGATAGAGACACGGAGGTACTGGGTCCAGCGTTAGTAAATGCCAGTACAAACGTACACTCCCAGTTCGCAGAGAAGAGGGCGCGCGATCCCGGCTCGTTGCTAGCATCGCCACAAATGGGAATGGCCGCACATTACACGCCGTATGTGGTTCCCTGTAATTTTACAGTGGTGGCCAGTACGTTTTTGGGGGCGAGTTGTCCAGGTCTCTGCGGCTTTCTTAGAGAGCCGCGGATGGAGCTTCTTCTGCTTAGCCGGATTTCCGCCTCTGCGCCTCTGCGCCCTCCGCCTGTGCTTGCTGTTGTATGTCTTGGCCGCTGGTCGCCTCCGCCCATCCCGTTTGCCGCCGCTGTGCCAATGACGGGAAGGAACACCGGTAGAGACAGTCGTCCGTCCGCCACACCTGAGCGGTGCTTCCCTCTCTCTCTGTTTTTTATTATTTATTTTAATTTCTCTCTCTCTGTCTCTTCCGTGCACTCTTCGCCTCCCTCCCGTTTGTCTAAGGGCCCATCCCACATCAATAATAGCAACAATGATGGAAGAAGGAGCGGTGACCACCCGCCTTCTGTCATCTCTCTGGGAGTTTGTAAGTCAGAAGGGTAAAGGACTTCCGTCCCACGGGCATTACGTATACGCCTCCAAAGCCTTCCCCGTACGAGGAAATGTAAAGGTCTCTTACATTCATATATATAGACCGATGAATAGGTGAAATGTCACGGCTTTACGGACTTGCACGCCCTTTCTTATGTTTCTTTGTAGCCCTGCCGGCGGTATCTAGAGTAACGACCAGTCAGCAGAATATATAGGAGATACTACACGTTTTTTTTCTTTGCAAGTATTCATCCTTATTCTTCTTTTACTATACCGTATACCACATTTTCATTTTATTATACCTTTATTATAAAAGCATCTCTCGATTAATTTCTACTACATATGCGAAATTAGCTGTTGAAAATAGTAATCTCCCTGTCGAATCATATACCCTCAATCACCTTCCTACCTACACTTCCCACCATTTATTCAGGGCAACTTTGCAC
Organism: Maudiozyma pseudohumilis; assembly: GCA_030579215.1. Lineage (NCBI taxonomy): Eukaryota > Fungi > Ascomycota > Saccharomycetes > Saccharomycetales > Saccharomycetaceae > Maudiozyma > Maudiozyma pseudohumilis. Next base: position 16,691 of record JAKTPZ010000033.1, read on the forward strand.
AACTACAACTTGATCAACTAGTCGACCCTCCCCCCCGCCAGAGTATTACTGCAACTCCCAACACAACAAAGAAAATAATACGCTAAATCACAAACACACAATGTCTGACCGCACTATCAAGATCAGCTCAATGCTGATGCAGGAGCCCGGCAACAGCACTGCCCCAGGCAACGTGCCACTACCAGTGGCCCTGCCCTCCAGGTCGCAGTCGCACATCTCGCTCCCACCCATCTCGTCGTTTGACAACCTGATCAACGCTGCTACTAACGCTCCAGCAGTTCCACTGCCGGCAATGCTCAGCTCAGGCATGATGGCCCCTGCCCATGCCCAGATGCCGGGCCAAATCCAGGGACAACCACAGACCCAGCCACAGTCGCGCAACGACTCGATCTCGTCGTCGCCTTCCGTCTCCTCATTTGTGCAGGTGCGCAATGACAGCAACGTGAGTTCCTTGCTGGACCACAATAACTACACCAACTCCATCCCATCCCTATCTGCACTGCTGCACGGCGGCAGCAACGTGAACATGAGCAATGGCATACTGGGCGGGCCCCGCACTGCCAGCAGAGTCACCAGCCCCGAACTCTCGGCTGCCGAGACCAGCAGTGACAGTATCGGCCTGCAGCCACAGCGCCGTGCCAGAAAGAGCAGTAGTAGCAGTAGCAGCAGCAGTAGCAACGGCACTACTCCTTCGGGCAACAAAAGCAAGATATCCAAGCGCAAAGAGTGCCCGATGTGCCACAAGTACTTCGCGAACTTGAACACGCACAAGAGCACCCACCTGACGCCCGAGAACCGTCCCCACAAGTGCCCGACCTGCCACCGCGGGTTCAGTCGTTCCAACGACCTCATCCGCCACAAGAAGCGTCACTGGAAGGACAAGTTCGCGACCACTGACAAGATCGTGAGCCAGCCCACGGACAACGAATCGTTCATCAAGAGACAGATCTCGCTGAAGAACGAGCAGCTGCTGTCGCTCTACCAGATCGAGGGCGCTTACAAGTGTCCGTACAACTCCGCGCTCATCAAGCTCGACGCGGACATGCACCCTGCGCAGCCCCACCTCGCGCAGACACCACCGGACACCTACAACTGCCACCCTACAGGTGTGTTTTCGCGCTGCGACACATACAAGAACCACCTGAAGGCGCTGCACTTTGAGTACCCTCCAAAGACGAAGAAGGAGGACCGTGCGGTGGTGCCTGGCCGGTGCAAGCACTGCCACATGGAGTTCCCCAATGTCGATGCCTGGCTGAACGACCATGTTGGCAAGACCTGCGGGTACAAGTACAGGTAGTCGCTGGAAGAACACGGCGCTAATGATTTACGAATACACAACAGTACCGCGGGATGCACAAAACAGCGCATCCTGCCATTTATAGATACACATACATATGCAAACAGTAAAATACACATGAATATATTGAAAGGGGCGGTGTGGGTGAAATTGGTCGATTGTGTAGTTGTAAGGAGGGGAGAATTAAGAACATCAACCACTGTATCACCACTGATGTCACACCCACACATCCAACAGCACCACACACCCACACACCAACAGCACCACACACCCACACACCCAGGACTATTGCCTGCCTAATATAGGTGCAAAACGGCATTCAGTCACCGAGGCCCTGCACCGCGCCGCTCGCTTTGGGCTCTCCCTTGCACAATACGGCCGCAGAACATTTCTGCGCAGGACCGTCCCACTTTTGTTTCCTCGAGACAGAAATGCAGCACAGGGCGAGAACGCGCCGAGTGCAGAAAAGTGCTGCTGCGCAACTAGTAGAGAGGGCACAGTAGGGAGCACAGTGCGCGCCCACTTGAACAAGACAGTATCGCCGGGCTACGCAGGTGTCTCTGCAAATTGCATTGGGAACGAGGGGCCCCACCCACTTCTAGCGCCACAAAAAGTACACCAAAACAGCACAAACAGGGCAGTACCGCACATCATGCAGCGGAGAGCAGCGGAGAACAGCGAATTATCCGTGTCTATCACTAGGAAAGCATAATTGCGCTGGCAAGAAAACAAGCAGGCGAAGAGCTGCGCTAGACAAACACACACACACACACACATTCACATTCACAAACATATATATATATACGTACATACATCGAGACAAAGGCAAAAGGGCAAATACATATACACAGTCGCTAGTCGACCACACACAAACAACGGCGCACTATGCAATTTACTTTCCTATGGCTGCTTGTGCACATCGCGTGTGTGTACTCAGGAGCACGTGCCAGCCCCACCACTGTCATCCGCCTTCAAACAAACAACACGCGACTTTCCACTGTTGTGCAGGGCCTCGTGAACTGTGTGGTGTCCGCACTGCGCAGGGACACCCCGTACGTCGTGATGCTGCAGGACAGCGGCAGCACTGTGTACGAGCTGGGCGTGTTCAACTCCGACAACGCGCCCGACACGGCGTACCCCGTCGAGGTGCCACAGGGAGCGCTCTCACTGCTCGCACTGCCGCTGCGGCTGCTTGTGTGCGCTACCGACACGGACCGCACACAGCTGTACTACACGGAGACCTTCCTCCTAGACAAGACCGGGGAGAGCATCGAGCCAGTGCGGGGAGCCCACATCGGCGGTGCCTCTGCCAATGCCGATAACAAGGCCGATGGAAATGCCTCTGGAAATGCCTCTGGCAATGCCGATGCGGAGACCCGCACGCTGGGCGTCGAGGCAACGCGCGCAGCCGCCGAGCACGACGTGTACGAAGACAAGGCCGTAGAGCGCAAGATGGCGCTGGACAACCGGGAGCCGCTCCAGACACGTGAGCCATCGAGCGCCAGTGATGACGGCGTCGTTTGGAACGGGCCGCGGACGGCCGGTGGGGCCTTTGGGAGATTGCCGCTGACGGAACGCAAGGCGAGGCTGCCGGTTGCTACGGGGACGGCGCATTAGACGGTTGCTACGGGGACGGCGCATTAGGCCGCTGTTCTGAGAGCGGCCCGGGTTGGGGTTAGGACTTTAGCCCTTCCCTAGACGCCACAGGACGCTATTTATGGACTCTTGATAGGGTTGGCGGCAATTGTACAATTGCTGCCCTTTTGTAAACTCTATGTACTATTAATTTTAATATTCTTTTTTTAATTGGGGCTGGTGGTGGGATGGTGGGCGTTTTGCTTTTGTCTGGGGATAATGGGCGGTTTGCTTTTGTCTGGGGATAATGGGCGGTTTGCTTTTTCCTTCGACTTGTTCACGTCTCTCTCTTGATAATTGTTTGTATTAATATATAGTATCTGTGGATACATAGTATAATATTATAATATACATGGTGGGAGGAGGTGCCGTGTAGCCTTTTTCGCTAGGTGAATATAGCTTTTCGCTTGGTGAATATAGCTTTTCGCTAGGTGAATATAGCTTTTCACTGGGCTCTATAGCTTTTCGCCATATTGCCCCCTCTTGAATTTGGATGGGTGGGGAAAAGTTCTTGGCTGTGTCTACCATCTACTCCTTGTCGTCAGCGACAGCAGACTCAGAAGAAGCCTCGGTAACCTGGGAGGTCTCAGCGGTCTCAGTGCCCTCGGTCTCAGTACCCTCGCTCTCCTTTGGTGGGGTAACCTTTGGCATGTTCTTTCTGTGGCCAGTGAAAGATCTGGATCTCTGGCCAGACCCGCCAAAGTTCTTGGAGCGGGTGGCTTCTCTTTGCATGTTGTACTGCTTCTTGGTCAGCACCTCCAACTTGTGGCCGTCTAGGGACAAGATCTCCTTGGAGTCGTCGTCGCTAATGCCCGAGTAGTTCTTCACAACGTCCTCGCAGGTCTCCAGGGTCTTGAATTCCACTAGCGCAGTACCGTTGAACTTCTTGCGGTTGATTCTCAGCAGACGCACCTGGTTGACCTCGCCCAGCTTGCCAAATAGCTCCTCTAGCTGGACTTGCAGCTGCTGTAGCTCAGCAGTGGAGCCGTTGGCAGTCTCCTCGTCGTATGGGATGTTCATCACAGCGATAGTGCGCTTGTTCTGCTCCAGGCGGGCCTCCTTGTCCTTGTTCAGGTCAAGGGGAACGCGTCTCTTGACGTTCTCGCCATCAGCAGAGACTTCCAGCACACTGGAGGTGCGCAGGGTCTCAACGACCTTCTCGATAGGGCGGAACTTCTTCATACGGTTGAAGGTGGCAATGGAGCCGATAGGAACCCAGCCATCGTTCTTGTCAGCGGTCATGCGCAGGAAACGGTCGTATGGGAAATTGAACTCGGAGAAGTAGAACTCAACTTGCTTCAGGCACTCCTGGGCAACGGCTGGGGTGAATTCGACAGGGGCGAAGGAGTTGCGTCTGGAAGTGCTGGTGGTCTCGGAAGCGGCAGTGGACATCGTGGCGGTGTGTTGGATATGTATATGTGTAAGGATGGGAAAGGCGGAGGGTCCTGGGGAGCAAAAATTCAGATTTCGTTCGCAAAGAAGCGGCAGTATCCTAATCTACACAATTGGTTACGCTGAATACATACATATACGCACATGCATATGCTTTTATGCTGTGGCAAGTGGACTACAGGGACTATCTCATCGGGCTGAATCGAGGTTTTCCAACCCAGATGCGATGCGCCCGTTTGAAATTTTTCAGCGCGCCGCGTCCAGATTTTTTTTTTGTGCGTCGTTTGAGAGTTGCGTCTGTGCGTCGTGCATGGTGACAGATTTGCCTTTGGGAGAGTATCTGTTTGCGTTTTAAAGATGGACGGCGTGCGAATTTACATGGTTTTATTACTTTGTAAAGGGCAAAATCTGTGATGCGGAGTTGCGTTATTGGAGAAATGTGCTTCTTGTGTATGGCCCTTTGGATCCTGTTTTTCCCTCTGAGCTCACCTATCCGAGCTCAACATTTTCAGCGCGGCAGCCGAGGTGCTCAACGCGTCTATGAAATCTTGCATATATATATATATATATATATATACATGTATACACGTAGTCATTCCAAAGGGGTTTTTGCGATTATCTGGGATAAAAGTTTAATCCATCTTTCAGAAACAGTAATCGTTCAATACAATGGCAAACGTTGCATTATACTACGCTAGATGCGTGCTGGCGGTCATCGTTCTGATGGTCTCTGCCGCGTATGGAACTATTGCGTCGCTTGTCTGCACCCTGATCGGGAAGCAGCATCTTGCGCAGTATACCACTGCCAGATTTTATTATTACGCCATGAAATGGATTATGGGTATTGACGTTAAGGTTATCGGGGAGGAGAAATTGGAGAACAAGCCATTCATCGCTGTGTCCAATCACCAGTCCACACTCGACATCCTGATGCTCGGTCGTATGTTCCCTCCTGGCTGTACTGTCACTGCCAAGACATCTTTGAAGTATGTTCCATTCCTGGGATGGTTCATGGCCCTGAGTGGTACATACTTCCTTAACAGAAGTAACAGAAAACAGAGTGTGGATACTCTGAATGACGGTCTACGCACAATCAAGGAAAAGAAGCGTGCCCTGTGGATCTTCCCAGAGGGAACCAGATCCTACTCTACTGATCTGAAGCTGCTGCCATTCAAGAAGGGTGCCTTCCACTTGGCCCAGCAGGGAGGAATCCCAATTGTTCCAATTGTTGTCTCCAACACCAGTACTCTGATGAACTCCAAGAACAAGGTGTTCAACAGAGGTGTTATCACTGTCAAGGTCATGGACCCTATCAGTACAGAAAACCTGACCAAGGACGATATCTCTAAATTCAGTGAGGACCTACACGACAAGATGTTTGAGGAATTGAAGAAGATTGGGTACTCCAAGGCTATTAACGACACAAGCATTCCTAGGGAGGCCATTGAGTACGAGAAGGCACACGAGGATACTAGCAACACTTCGTCGGTGAAGTCTTCTGGGAGTGTCACTTCCGGTTCTGAGATTCACCAGCAGTAGATGTTAATATATATATATGTGTATCTTGGAAGTATGTTTTTTTTTCCATATGTTGTTGTACGGTGGCATTGGCAGCGTTCTCTGCTGTCGCATGTCGAGCGTCGTTCCGTCAAAAGGAGAGAAGACGAGTCAAGAACACAGAAATAACAACAGCATTAGTAAATAACAATGTATTGCTAAGTACACATTCAACTCGACATTTCACCCACTGAATTTCTATTCGAGGAAGAAATAAAATAATATACATACAGTAAAGTTTGAGCTTAATGACTACCGACGAGTTACCTGTAGAATCATCCAAAAAAACAAAGAACAGAAAAAGGAGGATTAGAAGGAAGACCTCGAGGTGTACGTCGAAGGGACAAACAGACGAATCAATAGTTAAAACAACAAACAGCAAATATAAGAATGGAACGAACGTTTCAATCCGTAGGGGTAATAATTCAAGAGATTCCTTAAACTTCAGGGACGAATGCCGTCCTCTCCGACCTTACAACCGAAATGAAGTCAGAACATATATGCGCACTCTTTATCAGAACAGTGTCAAAGAGATGACTGGTCAATATCCCAATAACTCAACAGGTGGGTGCTACAATGAGTCTGGGTGGTTATTCTCCAATAGAAAAAAATATAGAAATAAACAAAACAGTTTTAACAGTGTTGTTTTGACCATATTTAAAAAGAAGAATGAACAAGATAAACATTAATGCATGTTCGGATTGTATTCCCCTAAAAATTGTATTCTTTTTTTTGTTTTAAGAGCAACATAACTTCATTTTCAATGCTTTTGTAAAGATATGTATCCAATTATTTTTTTGGCAAAGGCAAATACTATGAAAAAAAAAGAAAAATATAGTCCTATACAAGGTCAAATAATTTGCTCGTTGCAATGTATAGATTTATATCTACTTTTAAGGTGAATATCTAAAAATTGAGGTTTTGCTCTATAGTAGCAGCAAAAAAGAGGACTCCCCATAGGGGGCTCGAACCCCTGACGTTTCGGTTAAAAGCCGAACGCTCTACCAACTGAGCTAACAGGGAGGAGATCTTCGACCAGAAAAAATTGAAATATCTCTTATATAATACCAAAAGAGGCCATCTTTGATGAATTTGTAGGACGTCCTTCATTTTTTCGTATCTGGAACACTTATTGAGAGACTATAGTGGAATTTGCACTATAGCAGTGTAAAACACATTTATTATTTAGGAGACATGAAAAGTCTTACGCGCGCCGCCGTCGCGTCGCAACGACAACCCGAGCTAGGAACAAGGGATAAACCAAGACTAAGGAACAGAGAGAGAACCTGTTATAAGAAAATCATGACATAATACATTCATAACTTTACACTCTATAAGAAAAGAGAATGATTTGTAAAATTTCCATAATCGAGAGAAAATGGACTCAGCAGAACTAGAAAATGTTCAGCAAAATCCTTCCAAACAATGCACTCATATCAGAATGGCAGAGCGAACATTCGTATAACTGTGTAATGAATTTTAGCATTATTTGAAACTCCTTATTAATGATGATATGATAGATATTGCGATAAGATGTCATGTTGCATGATTTGTTGGCATGCATTATAGTACGGACATTGATTTCAGTTTACTTCGGTGTTCTTGCACAATGTTGTTTGTCACTCTATTGCAATACAATCTTCCCCACACGATAAACTAGTTGATATATTGTGTCCTTGTAAAGGGCAGTCACCACTTTTACTCCCTTCATTATACCGGTTGTATACAACCCGAGCTTCCTGGACTAATAAACTGGATGCCAATTGTAACACTACATTGCTAAAGCCTTTCAACAATACGCTGCATGGGCTTTATTGCAAAACTACAGTAAGTAATGTGGTCGTATTACTACAACCACTGTAAATATTATAAGAGTCTGGCCGCATGCCACTCATCTAATTATTACATAATACATGATTTTGGCAATGTGCATGACGATTTCAAACCAGGCCCTTGACACCACCCCTGAGATGCCATTATGAAAAATTTCGTTGACGAAAATCCAAGATCTGAAGCGAACGAAAATCATGCTCCGTGGATTATCGCCGAACTTTCAACTGTCACAAGAGAGCCAAACAAACCTAAACAGGGCCAAACAAACCAAAACAGGGCCAAAAACAAATAAGAAGTGTGTACCTCTTTTCTTTACCTCTGTCACATGCATTCCTAATTTACCCGAACTTGAACGGAAAAACTAATTCAAGCCAAAAAAAAAATAATAAAAAAAGGGTCGTGTATGGAGAGAGGAAGAACAAGACACACAACATTGGGAAGCACTCCCATCTCATCCGAAAAAATCACACTCACAGGGTACCAAGGCACTGTTCCAGCTCATCCACAACGACCATCCAACCTGGCCAGCCAGGGATTCTGCGCACAGTCTCCCCGGGTGTGTGTCTGTTTGCGCGATCCATCCAGACCTATACAGTGCCTCCCACGGAACCCACCGGAGTTGCCAGCTGTCAGGACTCGCGCCGACTCGCCCATAACATCCCCCTTCTGTCGCCAGCTAGTCCAACTCCAGGCAAAGAAACACCACGCTCTTCCAAATGCGGCAGGCGCAGACGCGAAATGCACGCCCAATGCGGACAGACGCGAAATAAAGACTAACGCGACAGAACAAAAAGAACCGCGCCGCACAACCCCACGCCATAATAATGCGGTGTCAGGATGCACACACAATAAACCCACACACCGGCAGCCAAATTCTCCACGGCACCCCACTGAAAAAGAACCGAAAAAAATGGAAGAGAGAAGAGCCGCGTGCTTTGGGGCCCTCTTAAATTCTCCCCCACTTCAACTGTTGCTGCCGCGTAGTCCATTAATGTTCTCAGACAGGGACGTAGGGATCAGTGAACAGACCGCAGACCGCAGACCGCAGACCGCAGACCGCAGCAACTCACCCATATTGGGCCAGTTTCAGGACTGCCTCTGTAGAATGGGCACTACAGCAGGCTGTGCTTTGGAACGCTGCACAGTGCCACGTTCCCATCTGCGAGTAAAACAGACAAAGAGCTGGCCACATCAAGAATTTTACAGTGGCCCTGCTTCTCACAGTTGAATATGCAGCCGGGCTCATTCACCTTCTCTCAGAGAGAGGTGCACAGCCAGTGTATTTAATTCTATTTTTTTTCCTTACGCTGGCTCTCTCTCCCCCACCTACTACTCTGGCCACACGACTTTGCTATTGTTTACTTTGGTTGTTTGGTTGTTTGGTTGTTTGTTTATTTCGTTGTTCTCGCTCACTCAGCAGCAGAAGAGGGCGAAAAAGAGCACGAATTTCGTAATTGCTGCGTTGGCACAATTCGCGTGTGGACGACGACAACGACAGACGCGCGCCGCGAGGAGTTATGTGCGCGTCGCCTCCCACACATAGCCTTGCTCTCCTTTGTGAATGTATTTTTAACTTATATAAGGAGTGCCAGAGTGGCCCCACTCTCACACACGAATGCTTTCCATTACAACTATTTTCATAGGTATATATATAATTTCTTGTAGTATTTGTTTTTTTTCGTGCCTTATCTTCCTTAATTTTTTTTTTATCTCATCTCTTGTCAATATAAGATCTTTGACTTTGAATCTACACACGATCATACCATTATAATCTTCGGATATATATACAACTGTCCCGCCCCCATACTCTTCACAGATATTTATTTTTTAAATTTTTATTGTGAAATCTCTCGCTATTACTGAAAAAAAGACAAATTAACTTTATCCTTTTTTCGTACGTCTTCTTTGACATAATTTATTAAAAAAACAACAACTACACATCACATAATGAAAGGTTTAATTCTAGTCGGTGGTTACGGTACCAGACTGAGACCCCTAACTCTGACCGTCCCAAAGCCTCTGGTTGAGTTCGGTAACAGACCAATGATCCTGCACCAAATCGAGGCCCTGGCTAACGCTGGCGTTACTGACATCGTCCTCGCTGTCAACTACAGACCAGAGGTCATGGTTGAGACTCTACAGAAGTACGAGGCCGAGTACGGTGTTTCCATCACCTTCTCCGTCGAGACTGAGCCTCTAGGTACCGCCGGTCCACTAAAGCTGGCTGAGAAGGTTCTAAAGAAGGACAACTCTCCATTCTTCGTTCTGAACTCTGACGTCATCTGTGACTACCCATTCAAGGAGCTTGCTGAGTTCCACCAGGCTCACGGTGGTAAGGGTACCATCGTTGCCACCAAGGTCGACGAGCCATCCAAGTACGGTGTTATTGTCCACGACATCGCCACTCCAAACCTGATCGACAGATTCGTTGAGAAGCCAGTCGAGTTCGTTGGTAACAGAATCAACGCCGGTCTATACATCCTAAACCCAGAGGTCATCGACCTGATTGACATGAAGCCAACTTCTATTGAGAAGGAGACCTTCCCACAGCTGGTTGAGCAGAAGTCTCTGTACTCCTTCGACCTAGAGGGTTTCTGGATGGATGTCGGTCAGCCAAAGGACTTCCTGTCCGGTACCGTTCTATACCTGAACTCCCTAGCCAAGAAGCACTCCGAGAAGCTAACCACTGGTGACAACATTGTCGGTAACGCTATGATCGACCCATCTGCCAAGATCTCTGCTTCCGCTAAGATCGGTCCAGATGTGACCATCGGTCCAAATGTCACTATCGGTGACGGTGTCAGAATCGAGAGATCCGTCGTCCTGGCTAACTCTACCATCAAGGACCACTCTCTGGTCAAGTCCACCATTGTTGGCTGGAACTCTACCATTGGTAAGTGGTGTCGTCTAGAGGGTGTCACTGTTCTAGGTGACGATGTCGAGGTTAAGGATGAGATCTACATCAACGGTGGTAAGGTCTTGCCTCACAAGTCCATCTCTACCAATGTCCCACAGGAGGCCATTATCATGTAAGGTAGTAAGAATCTCAATCAACTCTTATTAATCACTCTTACAAAATAAAAGCATACTACTATTTTTCTTAGTATAACTCCTACATACAATCACATTCTGGCTTTGCACTTTTAATGTTAAAATATCTTTTACGTACTTACATATCCTCTCTCAAATTTTAATTTGTATTATATAAATCTCCTAGAAGGAAGAATGTTTCTATTACATATGTGAGCCATTTTGCCTATGCATACCTGATGCAATTAAAAATCACCAAAATTTGGTATCTATTTGGGACGGATACTCAAAGAGATCATCTATAAATGTGCGTATATTCTTGTTCATTATATAATATATTCACGAACCGTTTCCCGTTAGCGTTTGTAATATTACATCTAGACAGCTGTCAACATCATTGACTGCGATCTCAGTACCTTCACTGATCATCTTTCTGTACTTGTGTATTTTCAAATTGTCCTCCGCAACACCAACCATCTCAGAAATCTTACGTTTTCTATTTTCTTGGAGTAGGGTCAACTCAACAGCGAGTTTTAACCTGTTTGAATCATTAGTAGTACTGCTAGCCGAATTATTCTCCTTTACCTCGTCATTTAGAGTTAGACGTTGCCTCTTATTCATGCTATTTTTTAACTTCTGCTTATCGTGAATAATATCACTCTGTAATTTCTTAATTTCGTCCTTCTTGTTCGAAAGAAGTTTATCCACATCGCCAAGACCTTGTGTCTTCTGATCAGCATCCAATAGAACTTCGGTCATTCTCAGGTTGATATTTGTAATATTTGAATGGATGCGTTTCAGAGTACTTTCTAAACTTTTCGCCTCATCTTCGTGCCTCCTGTGGATAACGTTATACTGCTCTGCAATATCCTTGATTGCGTTTGTAATAGTAGGTAGACCCCTAGATATCCGTGTCGCAGCCTGAGATGGATACATTATGTAGTCACTTGGGGACACCATACCACCTTCTGGATGACCATCGAGTTGTCTTTTGTTGGCGTTGAGTTTTGAATTGTTGCTTTGGTTGTTCCTCTCCAACTGTTGGACCTGTTCCTGGTAATGCAGGTTCATGATAGCGTCTGGCGTCACACCTTCCTTGTTCACTACGGTGCTTAGGGCACCATTCTGTACAAGCATATCAAAAAATAACTTGTCACTGTTCTTGGCTGCTAAGTGTAGGGCTGTATCACCATTCGAATCCTGGGCGTTCAGTAGAAGCTCAATGCGGTATTGAGGTGCAAAATCCTTGAGCTTTGATAGTAATATTTCCATGTAATATACTGCAGATGGCGTCGTTGATTTCCTCTTGACAATATGATGAATGACACTCTGTCCACTTGTGTCTAAATCGAACACCGTTTCATGCAACAATTGAAATATCCTTGGGAATGTCCTCTTGGTGTACGAATTGTGAAACATAGCGCTCCTCATTAGCGGCGTCTGACCCTTACTGTTGACAGTTCGCGGACTGGCCCCTACTTCACTCAATGCCTCTGCGATAGATAAACTACCCATCGAACATGCCCAATGAAACGCCGTATGCAACTCAGGGTCGATTGGTGCATCAATAAATGGGCCACTGTTAGTTGGAGGACTCAATAATTCTTGTGGAACCGGCTTGTTTAGACGAACCTCATTCGAAATGAAATAGTCAACCAGCTTTGCTAGATATTTATTCACTTTGTCATTGATATCAGTGCTAGGAGGTCTAACTGGGGCGGGATATTTTGGAATTGAAGAGACAACGGGAGACGTGCCAATAGCTTCGAAACGTTGCTGATCAAACGGATTTTCGTCAGAAAGATCACTTGGGGATGTAGGCAAAGAAGGAGACGACGCAACAGAAGCGTTTGTTTGGCTCCTTTGCAAATGTACATTTCCTTGGAAACTTTTCTGGGCCCTCACCTTTATGGAATTGGCTCGTTCTTCGTTGTCGACATCAGTGGTCTGCTGCTCAATATCACTTGAGAGGCCATCGTCGATATCTATTTCTTTGAATTGTTGTCTGTATTGCATGGCGCTGGAATTTGGCTGTTGGTTGTTCGGAACTCTCGTCACAACTGCATCCTTTAAGTTTATGCTTGGATTTAATAGATTTGTTCTTGAAAATGCAATATCACTCTGTGACCTTTGTAGATCCGTGCCTGCCGTCAATCTTCTTTTTTCTTGGAGAGCTTTTGGAGGTCTGCCTCTTCGTTTGGCTACAACTGGGGTAATCCCCTCTACTGCTGTAGGTAGGGCGGGTCCTCTTGTGGTTCTTTTGTCTGTTAGGGCAGACATACTAGCACTTTTGGTTGCCTTCTTTTTGGAGTCTGCTCTAGACGTGTGGTGGTGCTTTGGTGCCTGTGGAGGTTCATCCATTCCTTCTATATGTCTGAAGTCAAACAAAGGACGCAATTCTTCGTACACGTTGAACTTTTTGGCCAGATCTTCTGCAATAGACAAAGGCACCCATGTACCCTGATATTTACCAAATCCACCCTGAACCTTCTCATGTGTCTCCTTAAGTACTTCCTTTTCAAGAATACGTGTTCTTTTGGCCTTGCCAAAGTTAGCAGCCTTTAGTATATGAGTTGCATTGACCCAGTGATCTTTTTTCCGTTTCATGATTGAACCAGTTGGGTGGAGGAACTCGTACACATCCACTCCAGAGTACTTTGCTGAATATATTTGGTCCGACATGGTGCAAGTTTGACCTGTTGTATTCTTGATTTATGTGTAGTGTTTGTGTATTCGACGTTTAGAACTGAACTAAGAGCGGTTTGTTCTTCTTATAGAAGGTCAATATTGCGCCAATTGGCTAGGTATAATTTATCAGTATGAGTGACAACCCAGATATCAAAAACCTCGCAAACAGATGAATAACAATTCGAATTCAATCAGACGGATAGATGCTGCTGCTTCTGCGACACTGAGTATAATCCTTTCTTGGTTGTCTATGGGCAGGTTTTGCGAATACAAAGGCTGAAATTTCTTATTTCAATCCCTAATGATGTGATTTTGTGCGACTATGTTTGTTTATTTAATCCTTCTCCCTGCCGCTTTTTTTACCAAAGGCGCAAACAGTCCAGAAGTGGAGGAAAAAAAATACATAATAATTCGTAATCATTTCCGTAGTGGGGGTTCTGGAAATTTTCGTTCAGGTGATTGAATAATTACCCTACTGGATATGGAGACCTCAGATGATGATATATATCGCTTGCTAATTGTGCAGTGCGATGTGTGTTTGTTGAATATTTATTTGTGTTATATAATTATCGTATTAATGGACTGGGTTTGCTAGTCCACTTTGGAGAAAGGCCATGAGCTTAAAGATGAATTGGACGGAATAATTGACTTTACCCTTTCGTATCGGTAAGTTCTTGTGGTTGGGGTCGTCCTCTAACCCGTAGAAATTATGATCCGAACCATTAATAATCCAGAGTTGAGATTGGTCCCCAAACATATCATTATACATCTGACCATCCTTAAGTGGAACGATTGAATCACAACTGCCATAAACACATATTACCTTGTAAGGCTTTCTGATTCTAAAGAAATTATCTGTTTCCACATCGACAGCAGTTTGAATCTCAGCCAATGGAACCCATACCTTTTTATAACTACCATTTCGAAGAGTCATGGAGAAGAATCCACCATCTTGACGCCAAGTGGGGTGAAGTTTTGTATATCTTTCGGACAATCCTTCACCTCTGAAACGACCACAGCAATTTACCAATAAAGGAGTAATGTTTAGTGGGTGTTCAAGTAAATACTGAAACATTACTAGAACGCCCCTAGAATGTGCAATTATTATGTCCAGGTTCAAAGAACTGTAGGGTTCTGTGTCTACGCAACGTAGCTGTATCACTTTGTCGTTAACAACATTTAGTAACTCGCCGCCTAATATATAATTAACGATGGCATCCAAATCCTGAATATCTTGAGAAATCGTTCTACCTAGGTTAGGCGATTCATTATCTGAAGAATCGCCTTGGCCACGGAAGTCGAACCTAACAACACAGTATCCTGCATTGGCCAACATATCGGCCAACGTGGGTTGATAAATTGCATTTTTATGTGATTGATGACCGTGCAACATAATGACTACAGGCAAATTTCTACCCATGGAGGGATGAACTTTAATAGGTGCCGAGACAATGGTAGCGAGGGTAGATATCTCGTTTGTGTCATGTTGCGGTATATGTACATTAATGGATAGTTCGTTAGATTTGAGGCGTGTTTCCCCTAGTCCGTCATTTTTGGGGGGCATTGCTATTATTTCTATTTGAATAGGTGAATGTTACTTCGTCTTTGCTGTAGAGTTGCGTGTCTTCTGTGCACTATTTTTCTTCACTGTTATTGTCTTTTGTTCTCTACGCGCACATTGTATAACAGGGAACGTATAGAAGAAAGTCCGACTACCACTAGAAAATATCTAGAAAACATCTGGTATTCTAAAAAAGTTCTGGTTGTACTATTAAGAACAAAAGTTTATTATTTACATAATATATAAAAATCAGTCGTCATCTTCGTCGTCGTCGTCTTCTTCATCGTCACTCTCTTCTTCATCAGAAGATATGTCAATGCCAAGTTCTTCTAATTTTTCCTTGTACTTCGTATTCTTCTCATCTAGTTCAGTTACTAGTAACATGAGTTCATCAATCTCTGATTTATTATCTTCCTTCATTTTCAAACTCTTATTTTCATCTTGTAACTTGTCGATTGTTTCCATGAGCTTTTCAATTTCGGATTGTTTGGAACTATCCTTCTCGTTAAGTTTTGCTTCTTGCTCCTTGAGCGACGATTCTCTATTCTTTAAAGAGCCTCTCAACTCTTCAATGTCATTCGACATCTTCGAAAGATTTTCCTCCAGAGCAGCATTTGTGGCGGTTAAAGATTTCACTTGTTTCTTATCATCTTCACTTTCACCACACGCATCCTCGAGGGCCTTGTTTTTAGTGGTTAGTGATGCCATCTTTTCAGACATTTCCTTAATTTCAGATTTACAGCTTAATAATGATGCTTCCTTCTCATCAAGCTGGGAAACCTTCTTTTTCAGAACCTCACATTCATCCTTAAACGATTGAAGGGAATCGTTATCACTTTTCATCTTTTGAAGTTTGTTCTCAATTTCGGAATTAAGGTCCTTACTCTTTTCAAGGTTTTGCTCTGCTAGATCTAGTTTCTTGCCTAGGGTAGCGGTCTCACTTTTAGCGGAAAGAAGGGATTTATTCTCCTCTTCTAACAGTTGAATTTTCTCTTTCAACTCTGCATTTGATTTGTGACTATTTGCTAATTTTGCATTCTCCGCGTTGGATTCCTCAAGTTGTGAGCTAACTTTATCGAGATTAGCCTGTGTATCCACTAGTTTATCATTTGTTGCCTGAAGTTGGATCACCGTTTTCTTCATTTCTTCGGACTCCTTCTCAAGCATGGCCATATCTTCTGTCTTGGTAGATATGGTTTTCTGCAGTTCTGCGATTGTGGTGTTTAACTCGGAAGTAGATTCAGAATGCTTTTCGTGCTCCTGAATTTTACTTTCTAGCAAAGAAATTGATTCCTGCAAGGTTTTAATTTCAGCATTAGTGTCATCCCTCTCTTTACTTAAAGAATCAACCTCCATCTGCTTCGCATTAATAGTGGACTCTTGTAAAGCTGTATCTTTACCAATCTGAGATTTTAAATCTTGTAATTTAGTTTTAAAATCATCGACCTCGGAAGTATGATTTTCATTTGATGATTCTAACTCACTCTTCAGAGTTGAAATTGTAGAATCTCTTTCTGCAATTGTTTTATTAATTTCCTTCATTTTTAACTCCAATTGACTTAATTTAGCAGAACTAGAGGACTGCTCTGTGTTCATGAGAGTAGTTGCCTCGTTTAGTTCTCGCGTTTTTGAATCAAGCTCGGCTTTCGTGATATTGATTTCTTCTTCAGCTTTTGAAAGTTTGTCGTTGAGCTCCTCGGCTGACTTCTTCGAAGAGCTATCCAGACCTTCAAGCGAACTTTTAACTGCTGACAATTCTAGTTCACGCTTACTTAATGTGTCAGTTAAATTGGACACCTGTGCTTCTAGTAACTCCTTATCCTTGGAATTAGATTGCTGCTTGGTCTTTAGTTCATCATTCCTAGAGGCTAATTCTTTCTCCATTTTCTTAACTTCTGCCTGGTGTGAGCTTTGTGACTTGGTTGCGCTCTCCACCAGTTTAGCATTTGTAAGTTTCAACTCCTCGATCGTTTTCTCTTTTGATGATAAGGACGATTTGATGTTGTCGATTTCACTTGATGATGTTTTGGTCTGCTTAGCCAAAGTATCCTTTAGTGTTTGACATTCTGAGCGTATATCACTGATTTTCTTCGTTTCAGTTTCTAGGGAGTTCTTCAATGTAGTGATTTCGGAATTCTGTTCATCAACAAGGGATGTGTTACTGGATTTCTGGTCTTCAATTTCGGTACGCAAATCTTGTACTGTCTTATTTTGTTCATTAACTTCATTTTGAGCACCTTCTAATTGGGCCTCAAGAGATGATATTTTTGAGGAGTACTCCTGTGTGATATTAGACGATCCTTCGTTTAGCATCTTCCTCTCCTTATCAAATTCATCTGTTTTCTGTTTCAGTACATCCTTCACCTTATTGATCTCTAATAGATGTGTAGATGTCATTTCCTTCATTTGTTTTGTCAGTTTATTGGCTTCATCTTTATATTGTTTTTCTTTATTCTTTAATGTAGTGACATTTTTTTGGATGGCCTCTAATTCAGATGTCTTACCGGATATTTCCTGGTTTAAGGTGTTTATCTTATCTTCTAAATCTTTATTTTGAGAAGTGAAATCGGAAATTGTCTCTTTGTTGTTTTTTAATAATTCTTGGACGTCGACGATTTCATCCTCCTTTTTAGCCAGATTGGATTCTAATGACTTCATCTCTTGGCGGAGTTCGTCCGCTATTTTCTTAGATTCATCAAGATCGCTTGATGCTTTCTCCTTACAGGTTTCGATTTCATCTGTTAAGGTTTCAATTTCTTGCTTTGCTGTATCAATAACTGTTCTGAATTCTTTAGCGTCAACTTCTTTGGATGTTTGGAGTTTCACTAAGGATATTTTCAGTTCATCTAGGTTTTTACGTGAAGTCGATAATTCCTGGTTGATATTATCCCTTTCCGTTTCTAACTTCTTTAGTGAATTGTCCATTTCTTCCCTGCAGGTCTTTAGATCCTTTTTGGTTATTTCTAAATCATTTGTCCGTTCATTTAACTTAGCGGTTAAGTCTTTCTGTAGTAATTCTTTTTCAGATAATGTTTCGTCTAACAATTTCTTTGAAGAATCAATCTGGGAAGTGAGGCTCTTCTTATCGACAGAGTGTGCAAGTTTTAATTTCTCTATTTCTTCTTTCGACTTCTGCAACTCTTTCTTTAGGGTTTCAGCTTGTTCGTTCTTTTGGTCTCTTAATGAGGCTAATTCTACTTCTAGTGATGATGCATCTGTCTTGGACTGGGTAAGCTCCGTTTCAAGATCCTTAAGTTTTCCTTCGTGTGAAGATTTAGTTTCGGCTAATTGCTGTTCAATCGTCTTTAGTTGACTCTCAACCTTGTCCTTCTCGTTTTTGCATTCGTTTAAGCGAGCCTCGGATGCTTCAAGCATGTCCTTGTGTGTTGCCTGTAGCGTTGTCAATTTCTCAGCAGTGGCTTTCAGATCATCCATAATTGTATTCTTGGTCTCCAGTAAAGCTGATTTTTCTTCAGTAAGTTTCTGAATCTTTATGGAATTGTCCTTGTCAGTTTTCTTATAGTTCGCCTCTGAAGTAGCGGATGTAGATTTCAAATCGTTGATCTCTTTTTCCAATTCTTTGATAGTAGTTGAATTTTTGGTATTGCTATCCTGTAAATCCTGTTTGGTTTGGGTTAAGGCTGTCTGTTTAGAATCTAGGTCATCCTTATGTTTAGCTATTGTGACCTCCAAGTTTTTGACCTTCTCTAAGGTATTGGATAGCTTAGTATCCTTTTGATTAATTGTTTCGATAGATGATTCCAATTCACTCTTTACAGTATCGTGCAACGTTTGGACTTCTGTCAATTTTTGCTTCAGGTCTGTAATGGTGTCTCTCAATTTGGTGATCTCCACATCCTTCTCTTCTAGCGTTTTACTTATCTCTGCCTTGGAGAGTTCCATCTCTTGTAATTGCTTATTCAGTCCATCATTCATATTTTGGGATTTTTCCTTGGAGTTAGTTTGTAATGAAATCTCCTTTTCTAGCTCTATAATTTTTCCTTTCAGCTCGCTGATTTCATTTTCAACTTTCACCTTGTCAGCTGTTACTACGCTTAATTGTTCTTCGGATTCTGCCTTAGCGTCATCTAATTCGGACTCTAATTCAGAAACTTGCTGAAGAAGAATATCTCTCTCATCTGTGATGGATTGAGTCTGTGTTCTTTGATCTTCTAGATTTTCCTCAAGTATTTTAATTTTAGAATCTAGCTCATTTTTCATGGTAGTCATCTCTGCTTGTACGGAATCTTTAGTAGTTTGTAGCTCCTTAAATGATGTTGCCAGGGACTTCAGCTTGTCCGTCAACTTTCCAACTAGTTCATCGTGACTATGAAATTTTGACTGCCATTCCTCAATTTCCTTCTTTAGTTGGACCTTCTCATTTTCTAAATTGGTAATTATCTGCTTAGAGTTTGTGGTGTCAGTTCTCAGCTTATTCAAATTTCCCTCCTTCTCAGATAAGTTTCCTTCTAATTTACCGATCTTACTTCTGAGTTCATCCATTTCTTTAGAAGCTTTCTTATCATTTTTCTGTGACTTCTCCTCGAGTTCTTTCTTTTGTTTCGTAAGTGCAAATAGCTCCCGGCTCATCTTGTTAATCCCATCTTCTGCCTTCTCCTTTTTGATTTTAATGTCACTTAGTTCGGTATTGATTTCCTGAATGTTTTCTTCAAGTTCTGTAATGGCCTCTTCGTTGGATTCAATCTCAGCTTCATTCTCATCACGGAGTTCTTCTAACTTCTTCTTCTCTTGACTTACCTCCTTTAGTTGATCTGTGAGTGTCATCAATTCAGTCTTTGTAGAGTTATATCTTACTTCTATATCGTCAAATTTGGATTTCAATTCAGTATACTCTGTGGTTTTTTGAGACTTCTCTGCGGAGGCAGTTTCTAATTTGCTCTTCAGGTCGTCAATTATGTCCTTATTTGTCTTAGTACTATCCTCCAACTCCTTCTTCAAATCGCCACAGCTGTTTTGTAGAGTCTCGAATGACTCGAATGTGATTGAATGATATGGTTCTTCTTTTGGATTATGTGCAAGAGCTGTTCTAATCCTGTAATAATTCTCGTTGAACAAAGTCACAAAATACTGGTTGAAGTATAATTTGGGTAAACCCGTGTCGTCTAATGGTGGATTAAACATATCAAAATCTGTAATATGTTTCGAAAATAACGAATTTTCCTTGAATTGCTTAATCCTGGACTGGTAATTATCCCTTCCCAGGCGTTTCGTCAAGAATTCATAATAATCTGATCTAGGAAAGGGGGAATGTTTAGAGGAAAATTCGTACGCTATACCAAGTAGCATGCTAACAAGGCACTTTACAGTAATGTCCTCGTCATCGATTTGGTAAGAGAAGGCTAATAGGGATTGCAATGTTGCCTTTGTCGATACAAAATCATTGACGGCATTCAAATCTCCATATATCCATGTTATCAAAAATGTTAGATAGGATAGTGAGAGACGGATCTGACCACTATTCAGGTAGGTAAGAAGAAGTTCGCTGATTGTCTCAATTGCTGTCAAAGGTTCTTCATCATCTAGATTTCCACCAACTTTCATAGAACGGACCAGTTCTGTTATATCCTCTTCATGGTCTTCATTGGTATTGATGTATTCCCGTGAACTATCGAAGATGTAGGTTAATATTTCCGTTGAAAAGAATAGTTTGTAAGGGTTTAGAGATAAGTCCATATCGTAGTTAAGAATGACATCGAATATGTTACAGGGGATAGATGAGTTTATAATTTCTGATTCATACTTTTCCTCATCATCGTTTGACCCTTCCGATTTATCATCATTATCCCTGTTCGTTAGTTCTGAAAGTGGATTACTGTACTCATGTATTTGCTGTGTAACAAACTCTGACTGAAGTGCGTGATTGGTACTGAAATATGCTTTTAGTAATTCTAATGCAGCCATTCTTGTATCAAAGGTATGGACAGAATTAGCATATAGGATCCAATTAACCAACAAGCTGATAACTTGAATAGCTTGGGCGTCATTTGTACCTGATGAGTTTACCGATGGGTCAAAAAATGGAACGTCGATTTTACCAAACTCAACCTGGCACCTTTCATTATCTCTGATCATGTCAGCTGCTGTCAATAATGCAACTGGCCGGATTCTCTTTGGGATATTATGGTAGAATGCAAGGCGCAATACAATCATTAGAACGTTTGCATCTAGTAGGGTATCTTGGTGTTTCTGTGTGACGGAGTTTCCTTGCTCAACTGTTAGAGACACAATGTCCAGGCATGTGTTCATGTTAACGATTCTTTGGTCATTCCAAAAGAACTCTACGGGACCAGTTTCATCATCCGTGATGAGAGGTTGGTTCAACAAATGTGCCAATTTAGGAAGATTTCCGGTCTCCAGAAATAGGGTTTGGTTGGACGTATTGTAGTTCAGGATGTTATTAATCAACGAAAGACAGTCATTCACGACTAGGGATCCTCTGAGACTACCTTCCTCCTCAATAATTGAAAATAATCTTTCGAAAATATTTTCAAAAGCGACAAGCTTCTGCACATGAGGGGAATCCTTCACAATTGTCATTAAAAGTAAAATTGCCTCGTCTCTTACTGGTTCGTGGATATCGTCCAGGAGAGAAACCATGGTAGATATACTAGTGGGCAATTCCGTAATTGCACTTCTGGCCCTCTCTGGTCTCGTTGCCAGGACAGCCTCTAATATCTGGATGGCATATAGTCTAATGTGGAAACTCTCTGTCTCCAAGAATTGGATTATTAAGTGGATTAACTCTGGTGATTGGATTAGGGCATCAGCGATCCACATAGAAAACTGATCCGCAGACTCCTGCTCCGCTTTCATAACCAAAGGTGAAGGATATTTACCATTCCTTAATCTGGATTGTTGGGAGATCCATTCCCTGGTCAAATCCTGGTCACCATCACCTCTGATAAACAGTATCAGCAGGGTTTCGAGGATAGCACGAGCCATGTCATCGTCTATGTTGTCTCTTTTCAGGGCATTGAGCAGTGGTTTCAGACCGGAAGCAATAACCGTCTCTCTATACTGGCGACTGAAGGCCTTTAAACCAAGAACTGCAGATCTTCTGTCTCCAATTAAGGTAGCATTCTCAACTCTATCGCACAATGTTGGGATCGTCTCTTCCGCAGTAGGCACCTTGGGCTGCTGCATTAGCCCTTGAATAATCTCCATGCTGAACAATCTATGTTTAGTTGAAGATAAATTGCAAGTCTTGTGTCGCTGTTTTTCTTACTCTCTTCTAGAACAAATCTGCTGTTGAATAACTATTTCGCAAAATGCCCTTATGAAGCCAACAGCCGCCAACCACCAGACCTCTCGATGAATACGCTGTACACCAAATTTCGCGTATATGCCACGAAGCCATACGACATCGCTTACTACGACCACCTATAAGTCGAATCAATGATGGTGTTGGCAGGGTTCGATCCCGAAGGAGTTCTCTTTTTTTTGCTCCCCCCGAGAATGGCAGATCACGGGGTCTGACGTTCTGTGGAAATCAATTCCTCTATTTTTTCCGCACGTGAAAACTCCACAGCTCTGTATTCTGCCGTTTGTTTTCACTTTTTTTGGCGCCCAAGTGCCTTACCGGAGAGGGCGCCACAGTTCTAACCGAAGAGCAGCGCCGCCTTGGTTTGTAAGCCCTAAGAACTCCTGCAGCAGTATTTGCTCTCTGGGGGGAGGACCCATGTGTCTAAGCTCTCTGGTTCTTGAAAGTCCTACAGATATCCCCTAAGACGATTGTATTGGCCTGGACCGTGTGCGATATATTGAGTGTAGTGTCTCCTCCTTACTCTACTGGAAACCGTCTCATATTTAAGAAGACCCTAGATATTTACGGTTGTTTTATGTGCCACAAAATATAACAGTAATACATAAAGGTTAGCGACGTCAGTAACCTTTATATGTTACATTATTCAGAAATATATTCAAAATTTCCAAACAGCCTAGTAATATAAATAATGACTTCCGCAGTCAACACAAGTGGTTCCAATGTTATAAACCACATATCGTATGATACGACTACATATCAGGCTGGTCCTGGGGTTAATCTAGATGATCTTAAATTTAATGAAGACTGGGAGGGACGACCTGCTAGTGAGTGGTCGGTGCACAAGATTGGCGTGCTTGAATCGAAGATAGAAGCATTCACATATCAAATATTTCGGAGTAATAGATACGGAAAACACAACCTTTCAAAGGTTATTCCTGGTTTCAAGCTTATACAATTTGCAAACGAGGCGTTTGGATCTGATGGCTGGTATATGGATGTGATAAATATAGAGGTTGTAGATTCCCAATCCACCATTACTGAGACAACAGAAACCCGTGATGTAAAATCTGATACAGAAGCAGAGCCGGTTGGTGCTAAGGAGATGCACAATGTGATAGCAGAAGCTCAAGTTAAAGTAACGTTGAAGGATGGTACAAATACACAGATGGGAGGTATAGGGAGAGCCACGTTACCTAGTAAAGGGCATAGTTTCGCTAAGGCCAAAAAGGAGGCAATTAGCGATGCGCTGAAAAGGTGTATTCTGAGTTTTGAAACCATTATCATGGATTATAACACAAAAGTTCAAAACAATTATTATGTAGATGGGCTCTATGTCTCAAAGGTTAAACAAGAGGGTAACGATCTAGGTGTCACGCTGTCTAACACGCGTTCGTAACAAGATATAATAGAACGCTGAATTACACACAACATATATAGAATGATAATTAACAGCATACCAGGGAGATGCTAATATAATTATGGAAAATCGTGAAAAGGTCTTTATCAAGTTGGTATCAGGTAGTATATATATTTTCTCTCATGAATTTGCCATAAATGATGAATAGATATTGAAAATGGGTTTATTTTTATTTGACTTCAACCCGTACATCCACACATCCGTACATCTCCACTTTTTTTCGGGATAAATTTTCCTAGCTATATTTTTTGGCACAGAATTCAGTCTTTCATCCCAATTTTTTTTCAGGCGAACGGTAGGAAATTTCCAGCTCCACGAGATTCCACGTTATGTCCTGGTGCACGGCCTCCGCCAATGCTGAGGAGGCGTGTATTCTGGGCAATAGCAGGTTACTGTGTAGGTGGCTAAGACCAGTAGTTGTTAGTACATATTAAAGGAAACGTTCAAAAGTGGTATAATTTACACTATTTTTGTTAGTAATTGAAAAACACCACATCTGTGACAATAAATTAATGTATGTTAACCACCAATATGAACGACTGGACGATTGAGAGTGAAATGCTGATTATGAACGAACATTAGAGCCTACCAGAGGTTTAGAACGGAATGGTGTATATGAATTCAGGGCTGTTAAAAGAATGGTGAATAAGGAAGATATCGATACTATGAAGATTTGAGAGATGATATAAGAAGTACCGTGCAGCCGATCCGGCTCAAAGGGGAGAATGGTGGATTTTCATGAGATAATTTTCTCATATTGGAAATAAGAGGATTATACCCAAACCAAAATAGTTGCATAACTAAAACAGCAGATGGAACCCATCAGTCCATGTCTTACAAATATTAAAGGAATTTCAATTACTAACAACTAATAACTTATTTTTATTTTAGATCAAAATGGCTCACGAAAACGTTTGGTTCTCCCACCCAAGAAGATTCGGTAAGGGTTCTCGTCAGTGCCGTGTCTGTTCTTCTCACACCGGTCTAATCAGAAAGTACGGTCTAAACATCTGCCGTCAGTGTTTCAGAGAGAGAGCTCAGGACATTGGTTTCAACAAGTACCGTTAAAGAATTAAAAGTATTGCACTTTCATACGCAGTTCTTCTATTTCTTTACAAGCTATCTCTATAGTGTTCTCTTATAAAGACATCTATAATTATATAATAATCAATTATTGTCAAACATAGTGCTGCCTTACACGTTATATGTGTTCATCTGAATTTAATACTATATTTTGGCGTATATTTATCATTATTCACGAACTTTGAAGCCCTTCGGATTTTCAACTTTGAAAATTTTAGCTCATCGCCATATTGAAGAAGTTGTATAAATGCGATGCTATACAGAGAAATTGTCACATTTCCATATATTGTAGTGAAGGAATCTAATCAACAATCTCAACATATAATTAAAAATGGGTAGATCAAAAAAGAGATCTAGAGCTTCAAAAGCGCGTGTCAACCCGTTGAATAATGGTTCCAATGGGTCATCGATGAAAGATGCCAACCTTGTTACCAAAAAGGTGCAACCTCTGTTAAAGCAACTTCAGAGTGCTATTCCTAATGAGAGAAGTATGGCGATCAGTTCCATTGGTGTTCTTTGTGAGGACTCGCATATGAGACAGCTTCTATTGAAAGAGAAGCTGATTCATATTATTCTCACTCATTCTCTCAATGACGATAACAAGGATGTTGTTATTGAATCATATGGTCTTCTGAGAAACCTCACTCTGGAGGAAGGTTACGATGTCTCTATTTATCTGTGGAGAAACGACATCTGGGTAGCAATTAAGGAGGGTTTCAAGCAGGTTGTGTCATCTCTACAATCAATGCACTCAGCAACAACGGAGCCAAAATTGGATAAAAAACAAATTGCCAACCATAACCAGGCTAAGGTTCTGCTTTTTGATTACGCTGACAACCTTATTTCACTGCTTGTGGCTCTGACAAACAACTCTGATGATATTTTGAAGGAGATCTTAAACGAGGATAACCTGGCTATTGTTTTTGATCTAATCATGAATTTCCAACAGTATGGTTTCTCTAATATTCCAACTGCACTTCAAAATACTATTTTAGATCTAATATATGATTTCAGCTCGGAGTCTCTGGACTTCATAGATGCATTGTTAAAGTGTGAGCCAATTTTGGAACTTGTTAATGCACTAAGAAAAGAGACTCCTGTAAATGAATTAACCCAGGTCCTAATTCAGGGT
Organism: Maudiozyma pseudohumilis; assembly: GCA_030579215.1. Lineage (NCBI taxonomy): Eukaryota > Fungi > Ascomycota > Saccharomycetes > Saccharomycetales > Saccharomycetaceae > Maudiozyma > Maudiozyma pseudohumilis. Next base: position 42,601 of record JAKTPZ010000033.1, read on the forward strand.
ATAATGCTACAACTTCTTGAAGGTAATGAAAGTGTGACATTAAATGTTAATGAATGTGTTGATTTCATTCAAAATGTCGTGAAGGCTATTCAGCCAATTAGTTTAGAGCAGATGAATATCGATCTAAATTTGGTGATTAAGGAAGAGGTTGATATTCCTAAACTAAAGGAGCAGGCCAAAAAGAGACAGTCCGCTATGTTGCAGATGCAGGCTGTTGAGATTGGGCTTGACCTTCTAGCTGGTATCATCGAAATGGTATCATCATTGGATGTTGATGTATCTGAATCTCTATCTGCGGTTTTGTTAGGGTTGGTACCTGCCGTATTGGATGCCCTGTTAGAACAATTTGCTGATCGTGTATTCATTGTTTGGAATAATATGCTTTGGTTGTTTATGGGCAGTGGTGAACGTGTTGATGAGAATATACTTCGCAAAGTCTGGAATGATGTTGCGAACTGTAATGACAATGATATCACCTCGATAAAAATGAGTAAAATCAGTGTCATGTGGGTTCTTCTAAAAATATGTGGCAATCAAGGTAACATCGACCTTCTGACTGAATTCAATGTCTGGAATAATATTGGTTTTGTTCAAACTTTAATTGACCAGTACCAGAGCGTGGATGAGGTTGAATTTAGACAACGTTGTTGTGCCCTTCTGGCAACTGTCGCAAGCTACACAACTCAGAATGTTGAAATTAATCAGAAAATTGGTAATTTCTTCATGGAGCAGCTTGTTTCCAAGACGACACCTGTCGAGATTCTCATTGAGATCACTAGTGCATTATTTGAAGTTTATTCCGATAGTGAGTTTCCATATGATGAGCCTGTCTTTATCAACGGCGGTTACCTGCAAATTTTGAACGATAAGGTCATTCCAAATCTGAAGGACGTATTTAAAATGGTTGATAAAAACAAGGATCCTGCTTTGAAGGAGAAGTGTAACGATACATTCAACATCCTTCAGAGTTTCGTGCAGTATAAAGCCACTGAGAGATCATAGAATAACAAACTACAATTAGCATTCAAGTCGTATACATCATATATACTGTAAATCGATATTATTGAGAAAAATCAAAAAAGCGTATGAAGATACTTCGGCAAATCTTTGAAGTGTATAATATCTAAATAATAGCGTAAATATATTTCCGCATTAATAAATATATATATGCATAATTTTACATTATTGAACGAGGTAGATTTTCTTCAGGCACTTACAAACACCCAACTTATTTCGAGTATTGTTTAGCTTGTAGGGCAACCTTCCTTTCATACTCCGCCTTGTTCTTCGAGAAAGCTCTCCATGCCGGTTCTTGAGCTGGGGAATTTGGGTTAGGAGTATCCAGTAGGTCCTGGATACCTAGACAGATCTGCTTAAGCGTGATAGCTGGTCTCCAGTCTTGTTCCTCATTCAGAATACTTAGACAGATGGTTCCACTTGGGTATACATTAGGGTGATAAAAACCAGCTGGTAGTCTCACCTTAGGTGGTTTGGAAGGGTACTCATCTGGATACTCTATCGTTAATGGGTAGACACCATCATGCCATATAGTGCCTTCTTTACCAGGGATACCAGCCTCCCACTTTTGCAAGTTCATAGTTCCATCGGGCTTCTTGGTTGGCTTTGCAAAAAATCCAAATGGATGATCTTTTCTCCATTTTTTTCTCTCCTCTTGTAAACGTTGTAAACACAGACTGCTCATGGTGAAGTTGGTATTAGAATTGTGTGGTTCTATCCTTATTCTTGATTATTTCAAACTATTCAAAATGTTTACAAATTCTGACAGGTGGACTTATTTGTAACAATTTCCTGCCGGTGTTATTCGCACACTATGTTTTTTTTTTTTGCAGGCGAATCCGCACCGCCGTTGTCTAATCATCTATAAGAGGTATCACAAAGGAAAACCGGGTTTTAACGAGAAGGAATATTATAGAACAGCTACAATGGGCTACCCGGTAAATTTAATCAACCTCCCCAAATATGTCAAAAGATGAGTATGACGACCTAGACGACCTACTGGTTGACGAAGATCCAAGCACATTGGATGCCGACCTCTCAAAAGAGCAAACAGGCTCCACGACAGCACAAGCAAACAGCTCCTCGAAGATAACAGGGGGCACTGAAGAAGGTGTAGAAGATACCGAGACTCAGAAAATGATGAAGGATTTACAATCAGAGTTTTCCAATCTCCTAAAGCAGCAAGACGGTGCCGATGTTGAGACTTCTGAGACTGACAAAGAGGCCATCGACAACTTCAATAACCTGATGAATGCTCTGGGAAATGCGACTGCGGGAAATCAGACAGTAGAAAAGGATGTTCCGGTGGACAGCTCTTCTAAGGAGGATCCTGACTTCAAGGATGTTATAGCTGATACACTTGGCAGGCTCAAAGAAAGTGGTAGTAAGATTGATTCTACTTTGAAGGAGGAGAAAGACTCCGATGTTTCAGGTGACATCCTCTCACAGCTTCTAGGTCAAATGGTAGACGGAACTAATGGAAGCGGTGGCGCTGATGGTGATGATATCGACTTCAATGAGGATGGTATGGATAATGCGATATTAAACCTGCTGAACCAGATGTCATCAAAGGAGGTACTCTACGAGCCAATGCTGGAGATGAAAACCGATTTCGCCCAATGGTTTGCCGACCACGAGGATGAGGATGAGCACAAGGATAAGATTGATACCTATAGGAAGCAGCGTACGCTGGTTGATGAACTAGTAGCGCTCTATGAACGTGACGACTATGACAATGCTCTGTTCCAGGAGGAGATAACGAACCTACTGGATGAGCTGGAACAATTAGGTGATTCTCCCGTCAGTAAAGGATTTAACAACAGCTCTGTTAACAACTCCGGTCTTGATGATCTGTCAAAAATGTTGCAAGTTGACGGGGACGGTGCCGACTTTGCCGGTCTGGACAAGGACATGGCTGAAAACTGCAAACAACAATAATCTTTTGAAAATTGGTAGTAGTGATCGAATGTCACATTGATCATTGTCACGGTAATCTACTATATAAGCTGGTGAGTTTATTTGTTTTAATATGTGTATATAGTATACATTGTGCGCCAAGCCGCCCTTTTAATCGACGGTGTTCATCATGGTCTGCAGTCTCTTGTCAACAGCGTCCAAAAATTCAGTTGTAGTGACGTAGGCAGATCTTTCAGTCTTACCCGAAGCTAGAGCCAGGTCCTTGGTCATGATACCATCCTCCTGAACAGTGTTTAGAGTGGCAGCCTCAAGCATGTTAGCGAACTTGACGGCATCTGGGGTGTTGTCCAGGGCACCTCTCTTGGCGATACCTCTAGACCAGGCAAAGATAGAAGCAATAGGGTTGGTAGAAGTTTCCTCACCCTTCTGGTAGCGTCTGTAGTGTCTCGTAACGGTACCGTGGGCAGCCTCACTCTCGAAGGCCTTGCCGTCTGGAGTGACAAGAACAGAAGTCATCAGGCCTAGGGAGCCGAAACCCTGGGCGACAATGTCGGATTGCACGTCACCGTCGTAGTTCTTCAAAGCCATGACAAAGCCACCCTTGGACTTGACCATCTGGGCGACCATGTCGTCGATCAAACGGTGCTCGTAGTGGATACCGGCCGCCTCGTAGGCAGTCTTGTACTCGGCATCGTAAATCTCCTGGAAGATGTCCTTGAAACGACCATCGTACTTCTTTAGAATAGTATTCTTGGTGGATAGGAACAGGTTCAGCTTCTTGTTCAGAGCCAGCTGGAAGGATGAGTGGGCAAAGCCGCGGATAGACTCGTCGGTGTTGTACATAGCCATACCGACACCGGCACCCTTGTAATCGAACACCTTGAGGGTGATTTTGTCCTTGCCAGCCTCCTCTGGGGTGTAAACCAACTCCAGCTTACCGGCTCCTGGGACAACCAGGTCAGTGGCCTTGTACTGGTCACCGTGGGCGTGTCTGCCGATGATAATTGGCTTCTCCCAGCCTGGCACCAGTCTTGGGATGCGTGGGATGACAATAGGCTCTCTGAACACAGTACCACCCAGAATGTTTCTGATGGTACCGTTTGGAGACTTCCACATCTGCTTCAGGTTGAACTCCTTGACACGGGCCTCGTCTGGGGTGATTGTGGCACACTTGATACCGACACCGTACTTCTGGATGGCCTTGGCAGCATCAATGGTGATCTGGTCATTGGTGGCATCACGAGAAGTGACGGACAGATCGTAGTACTTTAGGTCGACATCCAAGTATGGCAGAACTAGCTGCTTCTTGATCTTATCCCAGATGATACGGGTCATCTCGTCACCGTCTAGTTCGACGACGGGCGACTTAATCTTGATCTTCTGCAGCGCAGCGACGCTGGACGAGGAAAACAGTCTTCTGGAAAGCATATTGAACGGTAGCGGGACTGGTGTGGGGTTATATACTCACAAGAAGCAAAAAAAACAACGAAAATAGACTTGCCAATTGGCATCAGTAGAGGTGACTGGGGCGAATATGCTTACTTATGTATAGGTATATATATGCCCAGGGGACCTATAACCCTATGGGTCCACGGGCCTTGAAGCAGGCCGGGGCCGCGCTAACGATCTCCCCTGGGGGGGAACAAACCCAACCCGCTGCTACGGCCCAGTCTGTGCACACGATAAAGACTGCCGGGCGCGTGACTCGCCGACTCGGCGGCGCTCCGAATCTCGGCTCTGGCCGCTTTTTGCACAGCGAGGGACCGCCCGGCCAGAACAGCGCTGCCGCTGTTGGTGAAACTATACGCACGTGACTGTGCGAAGAGATCACGTGGTGAAAAGTTCTAGATCACGTGCAAAGAGATCACGTGAAACATTGCAGATCACGTGCCACATCACTCAACACGGCCAGCAGCAACAGCGCAGCGAAGCCCGGGCCGAGCAAAAAAAAACTGGCGCTGGGGCGAAACACTGGCGAGCGCACTCTCGCCGCTGATTGGCCGGACTTAAGGGAGCGAGCAGCCCGGCCTGCCCCTTGGTCTCTGTGTGGGTACTCAGGAAGTGCCGCGTTACACTACGGAGCAGAGATACAGGGCGCCAGGCTGCGGGCTGCCCCCGGGGCAAAAGAGCCAGGAAGGCCTGTGGGCCTTGAACTCCAGCTTGTTTCTGCAACACGGTATATATACACACAAGGTCCGGGCAGTAACTACTACACACTGAATGTTTATATAACCACGCTGTTTGTTTAGCACATACTCATATTTGCCCACACTAATCCACACTCACACATACACACACATACATAACATGTCTGCTATTACCCCAATTACAGGTACTCTGAAGAGAAGAGCCGCCCTCGATATACTGGTCGGTTTCTCCATAGGTGGTGCCATGGCTTCCTACTGGTGGTGGGGATTCCACATGAACGTTATCAACAAGAGAGAGGCGTTCTACGCTGAGTTGGCCAAGAAGAAGCAGGAAGAGGATGCTTAGGTATGAAATATTTTGCATTTTTTTATTGCCGTTATGCTCCTTTTTTTTTTGTTTCCAATGTTTATTGGCTGAGGGACCGCCTTTGTGTTCCACACGGTATGACTAGTTGAACTAGTCATCGCTTTATGCAGTGGGTAGTCGCCCTACTACAGCCTAAAATATCTCTTTTTTCTACCTTCATTCACTCATATATTCGGGAGCAGTACGCTTTCGATCTGGAATATATTCTGTCGAATCTGCGCGTTAGCTTCTGTCCACATCTCGGCGCTGTACCTTCTTATTGCGACGGAAAACAGTCGCCATATATATATATATTCCCCACCTTCAACTCTCCCTTCCCCTCTATTCTACTGATCTAGCCTTTTATCTTTACATGTGATTTTTTTTTCCTTCCTGGTCAGGGGCGTTTATTTCTTAGAAGGGACAGAACCTGACCTACTTTGACACAATAAAAACCACTCACTCTCTATATATTTATATCTTAATCTACGAAATCTGTGTAATCAGCTCTAGAATTGTTTATGTGCAGCGGGTTCCGTTAGCGGCTGCGAAATGTTTTAGGTCTTATAAGGACGATTTTTGTTCCATCCGTTTATCTAAACACTCCGCCCGCTTCACACTAAAAGGAAACAAACACTGCAACGATGCAACTCTCACGAAAGAACATACACAATATCGATAAACTGTGTAAAATATTCAGGACATCTGCTCCTGGACTGTCCATGGACCATGCGGCGTATCTCCCTCTCCTTTACCCGACAGAGGCACAGCGTAATGCGCCGCTACCCAAACTGGCGTCAAGCCTCATAAACATGCTCGTGTTTGATCACAATTCGCGAGTGTTTCAACGATCGTCCCAGGACATTAACGGTCGCGATTTCAACTACATGCACAAGGGTCCAAAGTACACGGCCAATCCGAGGTCACTTCCATTGTTAAGCAACAACGGAGCCCGATTCGAGTCCCAACAAGCACTCCTAACGCAGTTTCTTGAAAGACATGAGTTGCAAGGACTGGCGAACGTTCCAATCGCAGAGTCCCGTCTACCGATACGTATAAGACGAAAGCTGGATTCCCTGGCATTATTGGCAGTGCTGGGGCTCATCGCCACAAGGGACACCAGAGCATCAAATATCATTGTGAACGACCACATTCTGCGCCTCGCCCCGTCAAAGTAAACGTACCTGTATTTAAAGGGTTGTTGGCGGGGGCAACGCTAATCGCCACTCGGGTATGATATCTAGAGGCAGAGTAAGGCCTTTTCGGTAATATTTCATTAAAAGAACAATTACAACCATTTTAGAGATGTCCATGTACTACACAATTATTTTCTGCATCCTCGTGCTCGAGATCGCTGTATTCACACTTCTGGCACTGCCAATTCCAACACGCTTCCGTAAGCCGCTCACCCTGGTTCTATTGAAACCATTCAAGAACAGCACGGTACAAGTATCTATACGCTGCGTATTAGGTTTCATATTGTTGCTGTTCATTGATTCGATTAACAAAGTGTACAGTATTAATAAGGAGCTTTCCCATGATATGGCATACCCTGCTCATGAGAAGATGGAGTTGCTTTCCCGCAAGTTCTTCCAGCAGCGCAATCTGTACCTTACTGGTATCACACTCTTCCTTACCTTCATTGTGATGCGTACATTTGCTTTGGTAAATGAGCTGCTAGTTCTCAAGGCAAAGTACAGAAGTGACAATTCCACCGCTGACATTGCTGCAGGCAACGGAAAGGGCGGTGATGCCTCAATGTCTAAGGAAGAGCTCAAGGCACAAATCAAGGAGAAGGAGGAGAAGATTGCTGATCTCAAGGAGAAGGCTGCTGCCTTAGAGAAGGACTCTAAGGATCTATAGATGTTTAACCTAGCAGCACTGTTGCAAACTTAAAAATTATTTATGCATTAAAAGTATTATTAATATTATTATTTCTACTATTATTTTTCGGTCGATCCTTCTAGAGTATGTAAATGATAAGAGTATTTTCTATAATTACCTAATACATATCTATTGGAAAAGTTCAAAGTCTATAATTATATGGTCATCATCCTCAAAATTTTGGAAATCGTAATACTCCGACATGGTCAGATTGAACAACTTGATGAATTTGTACAATTTTGTGTATTGAGTTTGTGCGTTACCCTGCGCGGCAGAAGATGGCATCTCATCACTGCTTATGCTCGTGTCATCTCCAGTCGTAAATAATTCGAGATTAAGTTTTTCCAGAGGTGCGTAAGGAAGCTCCTTCTCAATTTCGGGCTGTGCAGTTTGCTCGTCGTCAGTTGGTTTTGGTGGAGTCCATTTCTTGTTCCAAAATTCTATAGTTTTGCTTATATTGGGGAAGAGCATTATCCGAAATCCAACCAAAGGTGAGGCAGTAGTTTCTGTAGATTTATTATTAACAAGTACCTGTCCAAATTCTGGTGGTGGCGGTAACTTTGCATGATCTTTTTTGCAGTCAATATCGAGTGGACCTTGGATCCAGTTTTTGCGCCAGAGTGGTAGCGCATGCTTTTGTTTGGAACTTACCGTTCCTCCTATGGGTGAACGAATCGTTCCTAGTATGAATTTTTTATTGACATGGAATAATAGGACTGAATCCCCGCCGTAAGTAACAGCACATTGCCGTTCTACCGAATTAGTTTCAGTCTGATTTTCCTGGATATTTTGGTTCAATGCATTAATTTGTGACTGATATTGAGTAAGCTTCGTAAATATCTTGTTCCTGATATTGTTATCCTGGATACGCGATAATTTAAAAATGACAAGTTTGGCGAACAATACCTGGATAAGGTTTTCAGCAGTATCCAGCGTCATCGTTTTCCATATGTTTGTATCATTTAGGATTAGGTCTGCTAATCTGCTTTGCTCATCTGAAGGAATGTAATCCCAGGAATTGAACATTGATAATGTCGCGATGATCTGATTGTTCATATTTCCAGTTTTCAACAAACTTATGTAACCATCATCCCATGACTTCCAGTTCAAAAATGAAACGTCTTCGAATGTTTCAATTAGTGTTTTCAGGATTTTATTATAAATAATATTTGCCAACTGGAAGTCGTAGGCGGGGATTCTTTTGATGTATTTGAGCTGGCGCTCATCATGGATACTGAGTAAAAGTTTAATATCATTGGCAAGTTTGTCTCCATGGAACTGCTTAGTCAGTAACCAGAGACAATTCCATATTTTCAACGACTTGAAATTGTTGGCAATAAATTCATCGAGAGATTCTGTCTTCTTGTTCTTGGTATTTGAGATAAGGTTTTCTACATTTAATGATTCACCGTCTGAAACTGCGTCTGAATTTGGCATACTATCGTTGACATTTGTGTTCATCGATTGTCTTCGAATCGTCTTTAGATGCTTATTGGCTTTAAAAAGGTCACCACGAAGAAAATGGAAGATCGCGTGTTCAATAAGGATATCTGCTCCAGGGCATATATCGTATACCGTATCTCTGCTGAGTGACGAGCCTTGATCTTTCGTGAGAAACAATATTATCAGCCAATAATGCCAATAAAATGATAAGAAGCAGAGATCATGCCTGATGTAAGAAATAACAACCCGGAACTTTTTATGATTGTGAGTATTTGTCTTGCTCGTACCTGCATGTTGTGGGCTCTTTGTCTTTGTTAGTATATACCTTCTTCTCTTCCATGCGACCAATGGGTTGTTGTAATTCTCTTCAATCTTAAAGTTAGGTTGTAAAACCTCCAATATCTGAGTGTCAAATTGGTATTCGTCAGGTAAGTAAAAAAATGCAAAAGCCAAAAGTTTCCCAAGAAAGGACCTGATAAGGGAGTTGTAATTATTGCAGAAGGTTAGTGCAATATGGTTATCTCGTTTGATATCGTAGGACAATTCTTTTATGGTACGGGAATTAAGTACCAGATGCGATGTTATGATTTGTATAGTTCTTAAGATTGTGTCGGAATACGTGAGGAGCTCGTGACTTTCGCTCTTTGCAGACACAAGTAGGCAGGTCATGATGCGACTGGTGGCCTCGAATATGACAGATATCGTCTCTATGGACAAACACGGGTGGTGAGTATGTTTCTCTTTCTTGAACCCAAAGAACGATCTATCCTTGCCCTTCTTGTAATTAAAATGCGGACTGCTGGATGCTGATGACTTATTACTATTGTTACCGCTATGTTCATTTCCACTACTATTGTTATTATTGTTAATGTTGCTGCTCCTGCTGCTGTTGCTGCTATGGTCGGAATGGTCGCTGGGCCCGCTCTTGTTGCTATCTACGAGTAAGTTGTGTCCATCACTTTGCAACAAATCCAACATACTAGACCACCAGTGTTGTAAGACATTCTTCACCTCGTTGCTGACCTGTGGGAGCTGTTGTGACTGCACATCATTAGTCTGTAAGTCTCTTAGATACTTTATCAGATTGTATCTAATGAACTGCGCCAGGAATGTATTACCGTACTTTGTACCGTCCAATATCTTATTTGAAACCTTCAATTGATCAGCTTGGAACAATTCTTCTGGGTCTAGTTCTTTAACCTTGCTCGAGAAGTACTTGTTCCTATTGTTAAGCGTCGAAATAAATCTGTTTAGAGCGTGAAACAACTTGGCATCATCAGCGATATCTACCCCAAGGGAAGAAGAAAGATCAAAATCGGTATCATCGTCGCCATTCTGCCCAGAAGTTCCATTTGTATCGGGACCATTACCTTGGTTATTTATAAGTTTCAGGCCCACTTTTGCAAACGCTCGTAACGATTCCATCACCTAGGATCCCCGCTGCGCACTATTACACGATTGTAAATATTATGGCTGCTTCTCAGTACAATCTCCCGTATACTTGAAACCGTAGATACTTTGAGTCTGTTTTTCCACCTATATATATATGTGTGTGTGTGTGTATGCGAATATGCAATTATGCAACTATTCAAATATACGTATTTGTCTCTTTTTTTGTCCTTCTTCTAGATCTCTTAGCGAGATATGTGCATGCCAAAGTAGGCAATGATCCAACGCTAAACAAAGCAATACGTGAGGGAAACTATACACACACGCACAAGACACAAGATGTAACACTTAGAACCCTATTAATAATGCCAACTGGGCCTTCCCACAATAGTCTGCTTATATTAACGGGCACCCACACACCACGGTGCAACGGCCCACGCCCAAGAATGCAAGCAGGCCTCGTACAGCCGGCCCAAATTGCGTATATATCTTTTCAGTATTACCCCAGTGATCTTGTGTCAAGGATTTTTCGCGCCTGCACCAAAGACCCGCCAGTGTGATATCACTTTCCACGTTGAGGGGAGCCAGTATTTGGCGGTGAAAAAAAAAAACAGACAGACGCCCAGCTCGACTAAACACTAGGGCGCGCCTTCTCCCGCCACGCAAGTTACCTCAGCTTTTACATAAGACGGTTACGGTTTACATGGATTATGTTGAAAGAACGGTTTATTCAGTGCCAGGAAACAGTAAAAACCATATTACCTGTGAATTACATCCGGTTTATACTGTGGGTTGATCCTGTATTATACTTTTTTTGCTACTTCAATAAACATTGAACAAAGGTTCTTTTCATTTAGAGATAATATTGTGTGTGATAATAGCTTATACACTAGGCATAGATTATTTCTCTTTTGTGTTTTAATACAGCTAGGATAATACGTTAGTGTATATTCGTCCTTAGGCATAGGAATTAGTCCTTTATTTGCATTAACTATTACTATTCAAATGGCTTCTGAACCTCCTACGAAGAAGTTCAAGCTGAGTAGCCCTGACGAGCCGCTGACTCAGCGTGATGTCGTCTCATTTCAAAAAGAAGCTTTATACAGATGCATGAATGAGAAGCGTGTCAGTCTCAACGCTGTCCAGGAACAGTACGAGGTCTCCAAGAAGAATTATGTCGACATCTCTACCAAGTTGTCGAACATTATGGCACTCATCATTACCCTCGCAAACTATCTCAAGGTCATTAGCAAAGAGAAGAATAACTCTGCAGACGAGGAGATATGTAGCCAGATGGCGACAAGTGATGAGGACGACGTTATCCAGCTCAGCGACTCGTTTATGCGCATTCTGACAAAGTACCTAGCGGACTCGGGAAGTGCGTCAGCAGAGGATAACGAGCGTCTATCTAGACTTGCATTGGAACTCAAAGATCTTCAAAAGGTGAAGAAAGAGCTGGGTTACAAGAACAAGGAGCTCGTTGAGGAACTAGGATCCCTAAAGGTATATTATGAGAAGCTGATTAAGGGCTACGACCGTGAGGAATCACAAACTGTTCAGCGGGTGTTCAAGAAGGAGATGGAGGGAGCTGGTAGGTCTGGGAGTAATGGTTCTTCAGCCTCCGCTGCTGGTGAAGCAACTTCGGTAGCTGCCAGCGCCGCGAAGCCGGAGACGAGTACAGAGGTAAAGGCAGAGCCAGTTGTTGCCACCTCGCTTAATCCTGATGCCGGTACTGCTGGTACAGATGGTCGTGCAGTTACCACATCTGTGGATGATAGTGCCAATGATCTAGCACACAAGAAACTTGTTACTGAATACGAAATCAAATCGACAGATCTTCAGAACGAGGTTAACCAACTCAAGGTTATTGTGACTGAGTTAGAGAAGTTCAAGAAATCTAACGAAGAGAAGATTATATCTTTGGAGCAGCAGCTTTCTCCTTCGTCAAAGGCTAACATTGATTCCCATGCTGGTAATTTGAGCACCGATACGGATACATTGAAAACTAAGTTGGATATCTTGTCGAAGGAGAATACATCCCTAAAGCAGATAAATGACTCGTTCTTGGCTAAATTCCAGGAACTCTCGAGTGAGAGGGAAATTTTCAACAATAAAATCACCAACGAATTTACAACCGGAATGGAGGCGTTGAGAGAGCAGAACACGGTACTGGGAAAGGATTTGGTTAGAATAAGAACTGCACGTGATGATCTTCTATCAAAGTTATCCATACTGGAGGCAGAAACTAAGACCCCTGTCATTTTGGAGGATGTTAAAAGATCGCTGGAGTTGTCAAATCAGCAATGGGAGAAGGTCGAAAGGAGAACTGAATCTAATTCCGAGGATGCATTGTTGAAGGAAATCCAAGATATGGAAACTGCCTTCAAGGAACTCTCCAAGATAAATGCAAAGAAATACCCTGAATTGATTAATCAGGAGTCAATTATCTCTAAACTCAAAATCGAAAAGACTAAGGCTGACCAAAAATATTTTGCAGCTATGAGATCAAAGGACTCGATCTTGATTGAGAACAAAAATCTAACAAAGACAGTCATGAAGTCAAACGAGATGTTATTACAAGTTAAGGACTCTGAGAAACTTTTGCAGCAGAAAATTGAAAATCTACACCAGCAACTAAAGCTGTCACAGAATAACGAAAAAAGGTTAACAGATTCTACTAAGTCGGAGTCTTTGAAAATCATTGACCTTAACTCTCAAATTAATCGCTCCGAGAAGAAGATTACCTACCTGAAGTCTGAGAATCTCAGCCTAATAACAGATGTCAATAAACTAAAGAGTAGGAACCAAGAACTAGAAACCGAAACGAAGACGTTAACGCTGAAGACCACAAATCTCAATGAGAAATGCGACAAGATTCATGAGAAGCTAGTTTCATTTACTGGAAATAGTAATGATAAAAAGGGACACTACAGCAGTAGTGACGATCAAGATGGCTTGGTTCAAGAATTAGAAAATTTCCGTACATTGGTGTACTGCTCCTTATGTTCCAAGAATTGGAAGAACATGGCAATTAAGACATGTGGTCATGTATTCTGTGAAGATTGTTGTAACGAGAGATTGGCAGCTAGAATGAGAAAATGTCCAACCTGTAATTATCCATTTAGCTCAAATGACCTGCTACCTATCCATCTGTAGGGAACGCATGTAAGGGAAACCAACTCTTTGTTCATATACCTCTATTAGGTGAATATGCATTATTGGTAATGGCATTGATAAGAATATTTGTGTACTATTATATATTAAATATTCATATCAGATATTGTATTATTATTGTTACTATCACAAGAGGTAAATTCTTATTATGAGATGAATACGAGGCAAATTAAGCCCTAAGTGCAAAAATTTTGCCGGACGCGCGGTCGCCTTCCTTCGACTGCCACACTTTAAAAAAACAGAAAAATTGTATAAATACTCAGCGCCGATGAAGTTTCGTCTTTTATATGGTATATAGTAGTAATAGAGTAAAGTTAGTCTTCTTTTTTTAAAAGAAGTGGTTAAGGGAATCGCATAGGATGTTACAGTCCTAATAGATTCTCGGGGATATTAGCAAGCCAAAGTGCTTGTGGTATTACTTTATGAAATTCTTTAAGATCTGTGAGTCCATGGTTCATTTTAGAATTGATATAGAAGATAATTAACGATTATAGGATGATATTTTTTTATTCTTCGCTGGCCTATTGAGAACAGAGGTAGCCGCAAGCTATTCTTTTAGGATTCGTCGTCACTGGGTGGTTGTTGGTATCGTTCTGATATTGACGGCCATTTGGATGGCATCCAGACGGTCTTTTAATGTGATGAGTGGTCAGTATTTTTTGTCATAGTTACTCTGATTTAATCATTAATGTATCTTCTATATTCTTGAAATGGACAATGTAATTTGGATGCTCGTACGACAGTATGGTATCAATAACGAAATAAACCTTGATAGGTTGAAAACCATAAATGTCTGACGTTCCTTTCTGTAAAAATATTGATCGATACTGCTTTTTGCTTTCTAATCTTATTTGGATTAAAATTACTTACGTAATAGGTTATACAATGTTGTTAGGTTAATACCTTATAAATGAATGACTTTTATTCTTGAAAGAAATGATTTATATAAACGATAAATTACTACTCGGGGAAAAAAGACATTTAAGCATCCTCCTCAACAACAACGGTCTGTAGACCCTTGGCGGAAGCAACTAGAACTGGCTCGACGTAAGAGAATAGAGGGTTCTTGGCGTTCTCCTCCTCGTTTCTTCTTCTAGAGATTCTTAGTCTTAGTCTGTACTCAACACCCTTGATACCTCTCTTCCAGATGGCCTGGTTCATCTCTGGAGCTAGACGAACGTCCTCGGTACCCATGTGTAGCTTGGCGAACTTCTTGATCTCCTTGACAGCTCTTGGAGCTCTCTTCTTGAAGGAGACACCGTGTAGCTAATTAAAAGAACGGAAATTACAGTTGCGTTGTACGCAATGGTAACATGACATTTGTTAGTATTTGTTAATCAAATTGTGGGAAAGTTTCGGAGAGGTGATGTGTGATAGACGTGGTGGTATTCTGTTGTTAATTCCTCGTTAGCTATGCGTGTTGTTGCGTTTTCTTTCACGGGAAGTTTTTCTTCTTTTCGTTGTGCCGATAAATTAGCTATTAATGTAGGCAATTTCAAAGATTCATTATTCTACACGTTGAAACGTGCAGTTTTACATTATCCATATTATAATATGGTACTGTCATTTTACTCTTCTATAATTGAGTATTTGTCTCGTTCGATGTTACTATAATGTTGTTCGATAATTTCAATTTTCAATTGTGGTTATCCCACTCTGCCTCTTCGTCGTTTCCTTCAGTGTGCACAACAATAATTCCTCTCTCATCCAAATACCATGTATATCTATCACATAATCTGCCCATTATTCCATTTGTTTCTATCAGTTAACATACTCTCTTGTGTAGGTTGATGGTGTATTCACGAGTAACAACGTCCTTTAGACCGGCCATTTTTCCTTAGATTGTGTATGTTATCTTGCGTTATGACTTAAATAAACGTACAATACAGTTAATTATGCTACTTCTAGATATATCATTAATATTATTACTACTACTTGCTCTACACCTAGTGGGCCGGTCCCAGTATGGAGGCTGCAATGGCGGGGCCCGTGCCACAGCCTAGAGCTGCCACAACACTACAAGCTCCTAGTCGCTGCTTGCCCAGGTCACATCCGCCGCTGGTCCTGCCTCATCCAGCTTCACGATCTCACGCTTCGAATGCTGGCTATGTGAAATTTAGTTGATGCTGTAAGAAACATGCCTGCGTAGTTTGAGTGCAGATGGATGTTCTGCGGCGCCATCAGAGCCAGCCTTCAGAACAAATGCGAGAAGGGAAACAATATTTTTCTGCGGAAGTTATTTATCGCCTTCTCCGAAAATATGTTTGAATATTTTGTGCATATGTAAGGATGTTCAGGTGTTCGGGTGTTGGAATAGTCATGTAATTTCTGAATTTTCAACCGCACAGACAACTAGAAATTGTTCGCACACATTTTTCCCGGTCAGCACTGCCCACAGAGTAAGCTGTGCGTAAATCCCTTATCCTCGAGAGACGGCACTGTTCTTGCTCTGCTAGTCGCAGGAAAATGTTTTCCCGGGTCAAGGAAATGTAAACCAGATGCTGTGCTACAGAACCCTCTGTTATCCGTCTTCTGTTCTAGGGCTGTTGGGTCAACTCCCTTGAAACTACTGGAGGGGGGATCTTCATCCAGTATCAGTCTTCGCAGACGAGCTGGCTTACGCTAGCGTTATTTTTTTGTAATAATAGGGCAGTTAGGGGTTACGATCATGTCGTAAAATGTCCTTTTTTTGCTTTTATCCTTGTTATATCTCAAAACTTAAATATTTATCGACTCGGTGTGTTCCCCACTATCGCAGAGTTATTACTGGTTAACTAATCTGACGGTGTTTTGGGTCCATTTCTGGAAATAGCTACCTTATCGCACGAAGAGCATCTTTTCTACAGATTGACAACATATCATTAAAGATGACTACATACGTACCACCTTTCACGAACAGCATTGGGGCTGCATCTGCGCATGCCTCTACTCTAGAACAGGGACCAGGTGTTCCTACGTCGAACGATCAAAATGATGCTTATAAACAGACTCAGTCGCAGATCTATAGTTTGCAAGAGACAATCCTTGATTCTGCAAAGAATAATAGACAGGCATCAAAATCGGTCTCGCCCGAAATTACAAATTCTTCTGGTGCTGCATCGTATGTATCTTTGCCTAAGCAAGAGATGAACTCTCGGCCAATTCTAACATATATACAGGATAAATATATGCATGCGCCAAAGTTGATTGGTGAGATAAACTACAGATCAGAGGGCATTGGTGCCTTTGTACCCTACACCGAGAAGCATGAAAGTGATATTGCTTACTCACAGCAACTCCCATTCCCTTATAATTTTAGTGAACAGTATACGCCAAACTGTTTCTTACCGGTGTTTGGGAGAGAGGAGATCAACAATCTATTGAAGATTAAGATTGACCCAGTGGAGATAACTAAATTCTTGATGGGCGAATCAAAAAGAAGCCAAAATAGAGAAGTTTGGGGTACAGATATATACACTGATGATTCAGACCCGCTCTTAGTTTTGCAACACATAGGGTTCTTCGATGAGGTTTCTGGTAAGGAGCATCCTCGCGCAAGGACAACTGGAAACATTAACAATATCGACAATGTTATCGGTGGAAAATATATATCCCCAGACACAAGATTGGAGGTGACTATTATTCTCTTGGACAAACTGCAAGAATATACAGGCATGGATAGGCATGGCGTCAACTCGAGGAGCTGGCTAGGCCCTGCCCCTCACGACGGACTCAGTTTCGGTATATATGAAATCAAGATCATACAACCGACAGAACAGGTTGATATAAGCAACTGGAAGATTTAATAGATGTACAGGTACATTCTATATATCGTCTATAAAGATATTTCCTATGTAAAATTTAAATATGAAAACTGACGAAATATATATTTTGGAAGTCTTTGGCGATTTTTAAAAACGCGGTGATCAGATGCCCTGTTTGACATTTTTCTTTAGTAAACTGGCTGTAGGCGCTTTACCCTAGTTTAACGCAAACGAGCAACAACAAAAAGAAGAAGGAGAAAACAGGGAAAAAAGACTTATTACTCTTTGTGAAGTAACACAGTAATAATTGTTTTATCATATATTGTACCAGTACTTGACGATCCGTAAGTTGAAGGGACCATCTACTTTTGTCATACCAGATAGAGAATGCTTAGAGCTCGTCTCCTAGATAAAATTAGCTCTCCAGGGATAGTAGCAATTCTGCCCATCGCTGAATCAAAGAGGGTTATAGTGGCCAAAACGGATGGAAAAATTGAGGTATATTCCAGAGATCATCATCAATTTAAACTATTTCAAGTATACCCAAATCTGTTACAAAACTTACACATCGACGACCCTAAAATATGCAACATATACTATGCAGACCACCTGTCAACAATATTTGTTCAATGTAAAAAGGTCATTGTTTTATTGAATAGTTACAACCTGCATGTTTATGACAGGGTTGTGGAGAAGCGTAGCATATCCAAATGTTGGATCCTGCACGCAGTCATCAATAGCGCTACATCCGATAGCGATTCCGATAGAGACCCATCACCGCGTCTTCCTGGTGAGACGGAGGATTCGGAAGAATCACTAGGAGGTATTGGTACTACGTTTTTATTATATGCAACGGATAAGCAATATAAGCTTCGACTATTGATGTGGAAAGAACGAACATACAAGGCAAAGGTGGAGATTCAACTACCTCATTCCACAGAAAGTGTGATTTCTGCTAATGCTACATCGAATGGCATAATTATAACCACAAATGCTGGCATCTATATTTGGAGATATGATGTAATGGCATTAGTAAACATCCAAAAGATTGTAGAACATAAATATCCAAAGGATATGATTTCTGCCATCGTGGAAATGAGGGCACAGTGCAGGATAGGAGTAGATGAGAAGAAAATGCTTTCAGAAAACAGTAACATTGTCAGTACCAAAAGTTACCCATCATCCCGCGAAAGTAACCTTTCAAAAAGAACGAGTATAAGGAATTTTTGGAATAATAAAAGCCATACATCCCATGATAGTTATAAAAGCGTGCGATACTGCTTTTCTGCAGACCCAACGAGTTCATTAGTTGTTGATGGTTTAACGCGAAGCCTGTTTGAAGTAAAGGTGGATACCGGTAATGAGCCTTTTTTAGTACGAAATGATCACGAGCAATTTTTCGAATGGAACAGTGAATTCGATAATATGGAGTATTTGTCGTCGGATATATTAATGTTGTCAAATCAGGACACTGTAAAGTTCGTTGATTACAATAATGGTTTTACATTCCTTGAGAAACATATACCCGAAGGAATAAGGGAAGTTCAAAAGATTTTGGGTACTTACTTAATTATCTGGACACTTAATGACCAAATATTGCTGTTCCATTATCAAGTGGATGATGGTACGACTTCGGTTGATAATGTCAGCGGTTCTAGAGAGGAAGAAAATATGGCGGACCAAATATCGATCTGTGGAAAGTTCCATGATTCCAATTTTTACTACTTATGGAGGAAAGTACTCTTCTATCGTTTTTTTCTCTCTTCATCGTATTCTATTGAGCTTTGTGCATCCCCAGATCCTGAGTATTCCCTTGATCTAGTTGCCATGAAACTTCGTGATTTCACTGTTTTGTGGTGCTTGAAGATTTTTGAGTCATTAGAAAAGTGTCTAGATATCATTAATTCTAAACAGAAATTCTCTAAAAGGATGAATCATGGTATAGATTCTAGATCAGTCACTTTTAACACTAAACGGACGGAAAAATTGGAAGAAATTATCACACAAGGTGTGTTCATTGAGTTGGTAGATGTTTGGGCCCCACCCCAATTGATTATTTTAAATACACTACCCCCAACAATTGCAAAATTAATTGATTTTCTAACCAATGAAGAGCATCGTTGTGTTGGGGAACTAGATTCTGACAAACGAATAATGGAGTACAGAATTTCACCACGATTAGTCAGGAGCTGTATTTTCCCCTATTTAACAGACACAAGACGAAATATGAATAATTTATTAAAAAATCAGAACGACGGCATTGAATGGCATTATTACGGCAGAAAGATTCTTCAAAAACTTGATTTTTTCCTCCTTGATGATCATGGGTCTTTGACAATTGATGATATGTTAAGATTACTTGATACAGTGCTCTTCAAACTATACATGAAGTATAGTCCTGGTATGGTTGGACCATTGTTAAGGGTCGAAAATATGTGTGATGAAAGCATCGTTGTAAATGACCTGAAAACAAGCAATAAACCGCAAGAACTTGTAGATTTTTATTACCAAAGGGGTGAACATAAGGAGGCTCTTGAATACCTGGTCAGTATTGCCGAAGATACCTCTGGGCAAGTTGAAACTAGTAAAATAAAAGACCTGGTGAAAGAACTAGTAATTGATTATTTGAAAAAAATGACGGATGATCACACAAAAGAAATCTTACATTATACAAAATGGGTTCTTAAAAGTTATGCAGTAACTGACGAACAAAGACATAATATCTTGGAGGAGATATTTTTAAACGATAACAATATTTCACTGAGGGACGATCAGCTGCCTGTCTACAATTTCCTAAAGAGTTATGATGTACAACTATCACTCTCATATCTGGAACTAGCAGTTAGTAGAGGTACCAGTGGGTCTAATGACCTCTTGCTTGAATTAGTGAGACGGTATTTGGATAACGTTAATGAAATTAAGACCAGACAAAAATTAAAGTCTGTCTTGGGCTTACCGCGTGATTATGACACTACGAAGTTATTAGATATTTTCAACTCGGTATTAAATGGTGACTACAGGGATGAGACGCAGCAATTAACAACAGAAATTAGAAGATTTATTAAGTTAATGAAAACTTTTCCACTTTACAAAAGCGGAAATCATAACAAGTCTATTGATATACTATTTGGCGAATTATCAGACTACAGAAAGTCTAGTCGGTACTGTGATCGGGTTTATGATTCGGATCATGTTAGAGGGAAGGATTTGATATTATATTTGTTTAATCATATTATTTCAAAATATGAGACCAATATCAAGGATCCACACTGTGATGTAAATAATTTAAAGCCTGATATTGCCCTAATATCTATGTTTTTGAAGGACCATGGCACATGTCTTGGGAGTTCGACTATTTTGACATTGTTACCCAAGTCGATCCCAATTCAAAATATCGGAACGGATTTAATATCAATAATAAAGTCGAGTGTCACCGCTAAAGAGCATTCTAATCTGAAAAGAGCATTACTACAAACACAGGTGATAAGTGAAACATTTGAGTTGAAAGAGGAATTAGAAAAATTCACTTTAGTTAGTGAAAACAAGAGATGTCCTGTATGTGATAAATTTTTCTCAGTTTTGATGACTCAAGAGGTTAAGTGGTACCATGTCAACAATAAAGATTATATTGTGCACCAAAACTGTTCAAGAACCTTGGAGAATAAATTATACCCAGGCGATCATAAAAAGTCAGGTAAGGAGAGTAAACCAAAGACAATAAAAGACTTGAAAGATTCTCTTGTTTCTATGTAATTTTGATATGCCCCGGATGCTCCGTTGTTCAATAATACTGTACAAAAATATTGAATGAAAATGCTAAATAATTGTATTTATGTAAATATCCATAATTTAAGAATTTGATTTTTCTTTTCAACTGGTTTAGGTGAGAAAAGTGGTCGAAGAACCCAAGTAAGATTTGATAGTTTGTATCTATTGTCTGGGCTCTCCTGTAGCCATCTTCCCTCATAACGATTCAAAATGAAACATTATTAGGTCCACGATTATATCGAAGCAAGGGAGTCAAACAGGACAGAGATACTCTCACCGTAGTGATCACGACGGATACACTCTGCGAAGATGGAGGAAACATCGATGCTGACCAGCTTTTTAGAGTTAGTTAGACGTTCCTGGGAGATTGGGAATGTGTTTGTGACAACAATTTGGTGAATGTACTCACATTGCTCGAGCTGCTCCAGACAGTCACCGGTAAAGATACCGTGGGTCGCGACGACATAGACTCTTTTGGCGCCACAGTTCTGAACAAGATGCTCGGCAGCACTGATGAAAGAACCAGGTCTGTCGATCATATCATCTAAGATGATGGCAGCACGGTCACGGACATTACCGACTAAAGTAATCAGCATTTCCTTGTGAATCTCCTCCTCCTCGTCTTCCTCGTCCTCAGAGTCAGCAGTATCATATGTACCACCTAGAGCATATGAAGAGCTTGGGGCAACAGGAGTCGCCTCTAGGTCATCATCAGACTCCATGGCGACCTCGTTGTCGGTCTCATCGGCTTCATCGTCACCAATGACGTGACCGTTACGGATTCTGGCGGTCTGGATACCATTACTGAAGATAATGTTTTCCTCCTCATTTGGATCATCACCCTGTCTAACAATTGGTCTGCTCTTTCTTAGCATAGACTGTTTTCTCAACTTCAGCTGCTGTAGATCCTTGTTCTGGGAATACAGATCCTTGGCACGACGACGGTCTGTGTGGATCATAGCGAAGTTGATCTTTAGAGAGTCAGCAAGAGCGGTGACTCTCTTGGTACCACCAGGGTTCTTGGAAACAACCACGGCGTCCTCGTAGTCAGGAACGTTCTCCCTGATCCACTTAGCCAAACTTGGACCACCATACAGGTTGTCAACAGGCTTGGTAAAGAAACCTTGCATCTGAGAAGCGTGTAGATCCATAGAAACTACATGGTCCGCACCAGCCATAATTAGCAGGTTAGCCAGCATTCTAGCGGTAATAGCACCTCTGTGCTTCTTCATCTTACACTGCTTGGAGTATGGGAACTGTGGGATGACTGCAGTGATCTTTCTGGCAGAACCACCTCTGCACGCAGAGACAAGGATCAGCAGCTCCATGATATGGTCGTTGACGGTTGGAGAGCCGGACTGGATGACATATACATCCTCGTCACGGACAGAGACACCAATCTGAACAGAAGTTTCACCATTAGCAAACTTCTTCAGGGAACATGGGGCCTCCTCAATACCCAGTCTTTCACAGACCAGCTTACCTAGATCTGGGTGGGAGTTACCAACGAAAACTTTACACTTACGCATTTTCTTTTGTATCTTGTGTGTGGATATATGGGGACGATGTGTCGATTCTTAGGGCTTGGGTTGTGTGTTATGTAAACTAAATCCGCAAATGGGGGAGTAAGACAAACAGGGCACAATCACGAAGGACTATAGGTTAATGGGACCAAAAATATTCAGGACACTATATTTAAAGAGACCAAGAAATAAGAAACAAGAATTGCTTATTGTTGCACAAGAAAAATAAAACTTCCGGAACTCTAAGTAGCGAATAGAAGAAACTTGTCTATGAGATGAGATGAGCTTCCTTCCTGTGAAATTTAAAGGCCTGGCGCTGCAGCGTAAAAAATTTCAGTCAAATCATCACGCGCAAAATTTTTTTTTTTTTTCAATTAAGCCGGTGGTCCGGAAGTCGTTTTGGACGACGTGAATACGTAATAGGGTTGATATTAGAGGTGACTACAAGTGTATACACAAGTGAAGAGGTTGCAATAGTCTGCCCGGTATTTTTTTGGTTTTATCTTGTGTGGAGGTGTGTGTATGTATACGTATTGCGAAGTATCCTTTAACTAGGCATGCTCAGATGTTTTTGTTTACTTCCGCTTGAGGAGGGCGATACGAAACAGGGTGACTTATGCATTGTACAGTGACTGTACGTATAGTAAATTATATAAATAAACATTAAAGGGTCGTGAGTGGGTCAGGTAGAGTTGCCACAGTAATACCTACAGCTGCATGGACATACCTGCGTCTAATGTGTCGTGTGAAATACCCTGATCAGCCGCCGAGTCCTCGCCCAGATCGTCGGCAAACCCCGAATTATTAAACGTGTTATAGCTACCCATTACCTCGTGCAGGCCTGTATATAGAGCAGGTTCGCTCCCCTGTCCCTGTAAAGGTACTGACGATTCCACCGAGGTTTCCGGTGTGAAGTTGTCTTGCTGCTGCTCGTTCTCGCAATATATTTCCATCCCGATGGCAAATGCCTCGTTACAATTGTTTACGAGGTCATCTCCACGGTTGATTCCGAAATTAGTGAAGGTGAATAGCGTTTCTATTTCACTGTTGTAGTGACGATCGTACATGGAGTATTTCGGAGTCAATATGAGTTCTACGCTTCTCATAGTGAACTCATCGAGTACGCTATCGTCCATAGAAGGGTCAGTGCGTCCTTCCTGGAATGGTTGTACGTTTCTATTTGTTTCACGGCTTGGAAATAGCTCGTTCAAAACGGCATCACGTTCCAATGTCAGCAGGATTTCAAGTTTATGCCCTTCATTCCGGTACGGAACCTGCCTCGAAGCGTGATATAGTACTGAAGAATATGGTACTTGTATTCCGTGACCCAGTCCGTCAAACCACAGTATTATGCAATGATTTAGGATAAATAATTCTACAGGATCTAGTGAATTCGTCGCATCTATCAATTCCCCGTGTGGTGTTTGTGCGTTATTATCTTCTCCGGACAGTCCCGTTGCGCCGCCCATGAGACTCAGCACCAGGTTTCTTCCGCCTCCCAGAAGTAAATCGAGTGCAGATGCGCTCTGGTTCTGATCAAGGCTGATCTCGGGTTGTGTTCGCCTGTACTGGTTGTAGGGTATGACATTTTCTATGGTTGGTTTCACCCAGATGGCCTGACAACCATTTCCACTCGCAGTATTACCTGTCATGTCAAGTTAGTGTGTATGTTTTGTTTTGTTTCTCTCGAATCCTCCTATATTATACAACTTTGTAGCACTCTTTGTTTGAAGTGTAGTTGGCAACCTTCGTTTTGTCGTTAGAGTGTAATGGCCACCCTTCCTATTATGTAATTTTGGTCAGTCCATCACTGATCTTTGACGATTTTTCACTGTGCGGCAAATTGCGCTAGACGCGGAAGGCAAAAAACAAGTGGACTGTCGGTAAGCTAAGCTAATCCCCACGATGTCCCAGGGTCCTGCATCAAAGCAGCCGGCGAGCGCTTATTTGTACAAATGAGCAGATATATGATAAGATAGTTACAGTTATTTACCAATACATGAATGTATGTATATTATTATACTTTTTTTTTTCTTGGATTATGCGTATGTTTGGAAGTGTGGGGATGTTTAGATGGTATGTTGTTGTTATATTTTTTGGATGACCATGTCAATAGTATTACTGTAGAACCTCACCCTGCTCATCGATGAAGATGATGGTGGCAGCCTGGTCAAACCCATTGAATGCAGTGGCGGCTGAGGAAGTGTAGGCTCCCAGTTCTGGGAAGAATAGCCAGTCTCCCACGACTAGGTCGTGCTTCATGTGATACCCTTGTGTGATACAGTCCAAACCATCGCAGGTAGGTCCCCAGATAGAGACCTTGAATGGGTGCTGTTTGGTGGCAGCCTTCGAAGTTGACTCTTCGTCGAAGTAGTGGAATTCGTCGTTGTGGTATAGAGTGCGTGGAATAGGCTCCTGGTGGTCGAAGAGGATGCAGTTCATGTTTCCGTAAACACCGTCGTTGATGTAGATCATGGACTCCTCGTTGTTGACCTTGCGCTTGGCGATCACGTTGGTGGCGAGGGTGAAAGTAGAGGCAACGAAGTATCTACCTGGCTCGGCGATCAGCTCAACATTGCATCCCACAGGGAAGAATTCCTCCAGAGCCATGTTTAGGACGTGAGACGCCTCCTTGAATGACTCCAGCTGGAAACCTCCACCGACATCTAGGATTCTCAGTGCAGGCATCCCGAACTCCTTCTCGGCGAGGTCAAACACCCAACGGGCGTCTCTCGTAGCCTTGTACAGTGTGCTGAAATCGTTGGCACCGGATCCCACATGGAAACTGACACCACAAAGGTTCAAGTCCAGCTCCTTACACTTTGCCAGCAACTCCCGCACGTTCTCCAAGTCGGAACCGTACTTCGTGGAGAGCCGGCACTGTGCAGTGGAGTCGTCTGTGGTGATTCTCAGCAGCAACTGCGAATCTGGGTTGAACTTCTTGATCTTGTACAGCTCCTCGACGTTGTCGAAGGTGGACTTTAGCACGCGCTTCTCGCTGGCGTATCTGATGAAAGAGGACATCTTGCAAGGGTTCGCGTAGATAATGCGCTCGGGGTCTATGCCCAGGTTCAAAATGGTCTCGATCTCCAGCTTTGAGGCACAGTCGAAGTTGACACCTAGTGCTGCGAGTCTGCGCAGGATGACTGGGTTAGGGTTGCACTTGACAGCGTAGAAGGGCTGGATGCGAGGTAGCTGTTTGACCCAGTTAGCGTGCAGGTTGGCAAGCTCCCCCAGATCACCGATGAAGAAGGAGTTCTCCTCGCCTGGGGCACATGTCTCGGCATTAATCCGCGTAATGTGCTCTACCATCTGTTCCTTAATGACCTTGTGTGCAGGCTCGTGAGGAAGCACTTGGAAGTCCGGGTTGTCCAGGCGCAGCTGCTCCAGATGGGCCATTAGCTGCTCGTCGGAGAAGCGGGCCTTAACATCGATGACGTTAGCGGAAGAAACAGCACCGTCTTCAACGAGAGTAGCAGAAGAGTTCTGGAACCCGTGAGAGTAGTACTTGTCGGCGGTCTCCACGGACATTTGTGTATTTGTGAGTGTGTTTGTGAGTGTTTGTGTGCTAGCAATACTTCCAGGATTGCAAGCAGGGAAATCAATCGAAACTAGATGTGTCTGTGTATTTATAAGTATGCAAAAAAATACAGCAAAACTGATGGATCAAAGAACTTGTCTAAAAATAGTTGTGCAAATATTCTGTATTGTCAACGGGGAAACTCTCTGGAAACTCTCTGGACACAACTCTGATCGTTACTGGTCTGGTCTAAGCGGGTACTATATATACACCGCCGGCAAGCACGAGCCCTAAATACAAAAGAGGTATATGTCACCGCCCTAAATATTGCTCATCTCCAACCGCAAAACACCAAACACCAAGCCTCGAGTCTGGAATCTGCATCCTACATCCTACATCCTACATCCACATTCGCATCCCCGTGGTTGTTGTGGTTGTTGTTGCTGGACACCCTCAAACGAGCGCAGTGGCTCTGCGCTGATTCGTGCGCCGTCTTGGCTGGGGGCGGCCGGCGGCAGCGGAGAGCCCGAAAATTTTTCACGCCGCGGCCCCGAGCGGCGCTGGGCGACACGGCGGATTTGGGCGGGGATGAGGGGCGTGCGGCTGTGCGTGAGCAATTTAGAGGTGTGTGGGTGTGCCAGGGTGTGTGGGTGTGGTGTGCCATGGTGTGTGGGTGTGGTGTGCTTTATATACGCACTACTCTCTGACATCGATGTAAGGTTCTATTGCAAACGTTCAACCGTACCCAGGTATTACTCTATAATTTCTGTTGTGTTGTGTATGTGTATGTGAATATGTATTATGCAGGTATGTATGGTATATGCAGCGCGGCCTTCAGTTGGTCGTGGCGGTAATAGTGTTGCAGAAGAGGCAGCGGTACCCCTCCCTCTCGCCCTCGAGGCCCTCGACGGTGCCCCTGGTCATGCCGTTGGTGCGCATGATGTTGAGCTCGCCCTTCGTGGGGATCTTGCGACAAGAATCGTTGAGACAGCGTGTGTGTGTCTTCTTGTAGCGCAATCCGCAGGAGTTGCAGAGCTGGTCCTGCTTGCGGGCAGACCACGAGGGTCTCCAGCAAGGCGAGTCGCTCGAGTGGCAGGAAACGCAGATACGGGGGTGTGCGTGTAGTTGCGAAACAGACTTTCTCTTCGTAGCCTTGTGAGGGTGTGCGTGTGCGTGTGCGTGTGCGTGTGCGTGTGCTGGTGCATCACCCTGTGTTTGTGGCTGTGGCATAGTCGTGTTGGCATTCATAGCGGGGCTGCTTGGAGGGGAGTCCACTAGGAACTTGTGGTACTTGGGGGTTGGAGGAGTGGTGCTGCCCTGTCTCCTGCGCACGGGCGACACGGATCTGTGACGGCGGCGGTTTCCCGCGGCCTTGCTAGTGTCGTTGTCGTTGTCGTTGTCGCTGGTGTGGGCACTGGCGTGGGCGCTGGCGTGGGCACTGGAGTCGCGGCTCAGACGCATCACTAGCTGGCCCTGACCGCGGGGTCCGAGGGCCTGTGTGGCTGAGCGCGAGGGAGACGAGAGCGTAGAGGACATGTAGAACTGGGTGCTGCGACTGCTCTTCTTGGAGACCTTCTTCGATGTCTTGGAGAGTATGTCGCGGCCGTCCAGCAAGTTCTTGATCTGCAGTGCCTTGAAGCTGTTTGTCTTTTTGTGAGATGTGCTGGTGCCGGTGGGTGAGGCGGTTTGCGTCGAGCGCTCGGCTTTCACCAGTTGAACCAGCTTCTCGCTCACGAACGGACTGAACTGCAGCTCCGACGTCACCGATCCGCTGCTGGAGTTGGAACCCCTGCGTCTGGGGGACATTGGTGGCGTCACTGGAGTCTGGGCAGCCACCGCAGCGGCCGCGCCGTTGCCCTTGCCCTTGCCTCCTCCAGTCAGTAACTGGAAGGTGTCGCTCTTGCGCAGGACCGATGGCACGACCTCCTTGGCACTGTCGTCGACGATGGCGGCAGACAAGTTGGTATACGAGGCGCCGGCGCCGGCCCCCGCATGTTTTGCTTTGCTCGCGCCGCGCACACTGCTCTGTATGCGCGCGTACGAGTCGCCCGCGTCCCTCTGGCACCAGGCCACGAGTGTGTTCTTCCACACGGGCGTCGTCTCGGAGGTGTCCGGGTATGCGTGAGAGTTCTCCTGGATGCGGTGGTCGGGGAGCAGCTGCAGGTGTGACAGCGGTGGGAGCGACACGGTGAGCGCTGGCGCGGTGGCGTTGCCACTGCCACTGGCGCTCAGCGTCTGGTTCAGCTGGTTGAGCAAGGCGATGTTGCGGTCCTCCCTTCCGTAGTTCTCGTTTGGCAGGGGGAAGTGGTTGAGGTGCGCGTGCACGTGCGGCGAGCCGCCGAGCGAGCCGGGCGAGGATGTGGGCGTGAGGAAGGAGCTGCGGCCTTCTCTGAGCGAGCCGGCGCCGAGGCCCAGGCCGAGGCCCTGGCCGTCGCGCGAGGGCGAGGCTGGGGCCGTGCTCGCTTTGTGTGACATGCCGAGAACTCCGCGCAGGGGGGATCCCGGCGTGGAGAGCGGCATGGGCATTGGCAGTGGCAGGGTGAGCGGCAGGCGGAGTCCCGTCAGGGAGAGCGGCGTGCGCTGTTGTGTTTTGCCGACGCGGCCTCTGGGCGTCTGGGATGGGCGCAGGGTGGGCATCGATGGGAGCAGCAGGTCGTCGAAAAAGACGCGGTTCTGCTTGTGTGTCTCGTCGGGCGAGTTGTGTGGGTGGAGCAGCAGGCTGCCCTTGGAAGCTGAAAGGGACATCGACATGGGGTGGGGGTGGGTGCGGATGTGTTGTTTGTGCTTGTTCTTAAAACACTTACAAAGACATAACCTGAAACATGTACTGGCCAGCGCCAGTCTTATATATATAGAGAGAGAGGGAAGGGAAGGGAAACTACGTAGTTGGTAGGACAGGGGTCTGTCCAGATCAGGCCAGCATTAAATCAGCATGCTGGTCTTTTTCGGTGGCACAGGAGCTGCGCTCCCGTAAGTCTGCGCGTGGAGGTTTATTAATAGCCCCTGAGGCAATCACACTTCCGAATCGGGATATTCCCACAGTCCCAGAAAAGCGCAGCCTCCTGCGGGACGTCGCCCGATCGGGAAATGGCTGGTTCGCGGAGCGGATCCACAGACGGCCGCGCAGGGGAGCTGGAGAAAATATGTATATATACATATTATGTGTGATGCGGGTAACTGCGGTGGCAACCGGGGCGGCGGGCGGAGAGCAGCGAGCAAGAAAAAATATTGGACAGTGAGGCGAGGAGCGGGCGCAAATACGAACTGCCAAACCAGCAACGCGATCCCATCGCCCTGGGACACTGGTCTCGATCCCATCGCCCTGGGACACTGGTCTCGATGCGATGCAGCCGCGGAACACGGGTGATTCCCAGGGGAATTGCTGCTGCTTGCGGTCAGACGGCTTGGTTTTACGTACAATACGGGATTGTACGTATGCACATCTGCACAGCACTATCTCAATACAGTAAGCACATCTGCACAGCACTATCGCAGTAAATAAGCACATCTGCACAGCACTATCGCAGTAAATAAGCACATCTGCACAGCACTATCGCAGTAAATAAGCACATCTGCATAAACCTGCATTTTAGAGCTGACACAGTAACCAGGTTGAAACAGCGCAAATTATAGAGTAGTCATATCGAATAGACTCGCATACAGTGTAATCATACAACGCCCCATACGCCCTACAGCACACACAATGAACTTCCCCGGTGCCAATACCAGACAGCAGCCACACATTACCGAGACCTTCCTGCAAAAGATCCTCGCACACCTCGACGACGCCGATGAATCAAAACTCAACAACTTCCTGCAGCTGTTCAGCGGGGGCAACACCCCCGCGGGCGTCGTCGGCGGCCCCACGCCGGCGAAGATCGTGTTCAACGGCCAGCCCACCACCACCCCCACACAATTCCTCTCGATGTGGTCCCAGCAGGTAGTCTGCACCCAGCACACACTCACGGCCCTCGACTACCATGTGATCCCGGGATCCGGCGCCGTCGTGTGCAACGCCACCGCCAAGGTCCGCTTCGACGAGAGCGGCAGGGACAAGCGCGGCCAGGACGCCTCGGTGGTGACGCCACCGGGCAGCGGCAACGCAAACGCAAACGTGGGAAACAACAATAGATCACGTGGAAACGCCGCAGCGAGGCAGAGACAGAACTGGGGGCCCTACTTTGGCGTCTCCTTGCAGCTCGTGCTGGACGAGAGGGTCTACCGCAACGACATGGCCGGTGTTATACAAGCGCTGACGTATACTATCGTCTACAAGCCTGAGGACTCACTGATAGTGCTGTAGAGGAGTGCGCACAGTGTGGACATTTGGATATATATATGAGCGTGCCTCTGGCCAATCAGCATTGCTGATTGTTCGCTACTCTCCCTTTAGCTGTGTGCCGCTCTCCCATTACCCGCGTGCCGCCCTCCCATTACCCGCTCCCCGTCTGTCCGTCTCTGCCGTCTCTGCCCCACCCCTCACATTTCCTGCCGCTGCGCCGGAACCCCTACATAGATACATACAATGTACGCTTAATATTTGCACTACACACAGCCACTCCCTAGAAAATATCCCCAATAACGACAGCGACAGCGACGCAGACAGCGACCGCCCTGCGTTGGGGAAAAGGGGAGCGGCATATACTTGTGCATGGTGTTCTGTGTAAATATTGGGCGCGCAATATGCGCTATGCGCCCACTCCGCAATAAGCTCTGCGCATTGTTCTTGGATCTTTAGCGCCGTGCACTTTTGCGCCGTGCACTTTTGCGCCATGCACTTTTGCGCCGTGCACTTTTGCTCCGTGCACTTTTGCGCCGTGCACATTTGGCGCGCCGTTTCCCCAACGGGCGGCTATCTGCTGTGCGCGGCGCGTGGCGCCGCGCATTGCACCGCCATCAGTAGTAAATGCCCCGTTGGGGTAATTTCCCGTTGTGTGTTTTAGGGCAACAGGCTGTTCCCTTTGTATTTGTTGGATTGTCGGTTGTGTTGTCTCTGTTGCTCGTCCACCCGCGCCATAACGGTGATGGTTCGCGTTCTCATTAAGGGAGGGTCCTAGTTCTTGTAATGGTGGGCCCTGCTCTATAATGGTGGGATTTCCCCACCTGTTTCTGATCTGCCGTTTCCCCATTAGTGGGGAGTGTGTGTATATATAGATGTGCGAGTGCGCATTTTTTATTCGCATTCTACTCTTCTTTTCTGTATTATTCTCCTTCCCTCTATATTAATTTATCTCTCTTTTTCCCTTTCTCTCCCTCTCTCTCTCTCTCGCTCCCTCTCTCTCCACCAACTTCCACCCCACAGATATGAAGGTTCCTCGTATATCCACCAACTACTCCAAGAAGGAGCATATAACCGTGCTATCCCTTCTCCTGGTAGTCACATTCACCGCCTTTATTCTAATCATAGTAGGAACAGCTGGCTCTACTTCCGATTATGTTCCCATCACCAATATCTACTTGGGTAATGCCGACATTCGTCACATCAACGTGACAAAGGTTATTCCTCAGCTGGGACCGGTCCTGGCCATCCTGGGAACGGCCCTGACCGCCCCTAATAGGACCCTGGACAATATATTCGAAGCTCTCAAAACGGTCGCCGATACTCCTGCCCTCACCCCATTGATGTACTTGCTGTCTAATGCCCAGGATATCCCGGGGTCTCTACACAGTCTGACAGAGTTGGCTCCACTGGCGCTAAGCGGGGATCCGATTTCTGACACCCAGGAACTGGTAGCTATTGCCTCGTTGCTGAAGATCTCCGATAATGGAACAGCCACACTACTTGGTTTGAAGAAATTGGTAGAGCCAATGTTGCTACAAGGTAACTCTTCCAGCTTGGACAATACTACGGCAGCTACTATGCAATTGTTACAGGGATCCTCTGACCCACAGGCGGTTGCGGTTGCCCTGGCTAAATTGAACTCTTTGTCCATGCAGGAACGTGTGCAGATGCTTCCTGTGTTCACCTTGTTCAGTCAGACGAACAACGCAACAGCGGTGGTCAGCGCACTTGCTTCCATCATGAAGAACGCAGCAGAGGTTCCAGCAGAGAGATCCCAGCTGCTGCTCTCCACTTTACAGACCATGTTGGCAACAAACGACAATGTCACACAGATTATTAACACTGTGTCGTCACTGGGTTCGTCAGATGCAGAGAGGGAGTCCATTTCAGCTATCGGTTCATTGTTGAACGCTTCTACGAACCGTAACAGCACATTGACCACACTTGAAGGTCTGGTTTCCTCAAATGTCACACAGTCCAGCTCTGCCGGTGAATCACTGTCTGCTCTGGGATCAATTATCAGTAGTGTAAACAACACATCAGCCGCTATTGCTACTGTCTCCCAGCTCGCGGCCAACACCAACACTAATGCCACCACTCAACAGTTGGAAGGTCTGAACTTGATGCTTGGAGCTACTGAAAAGGATGCACAGACTGTCGGCATTCTTGCACAACTACAAGCAAACCTCAACCCCAACAGCCCAACGTACCCGTACATTCCTTCTTTGTTCAATTTACTTTCCGCTTCAAAGAACCCACCAGTGACCTTTTCTTCCCTAGTCACATTAACCTCCTGGGCACAGCAAAACCCAATGACATTCCTTCCTATCATGGCCATTCTCAACGACGCTATGAAGGTTGAAATGATCTCACCGGATGCACTGTTGGAGATGACTCCAACTCTGTTAGAATACTTGGAAATTCCAGTCAACTTCCACCTGTCAATCTTCACCCTGTGCAAGGCTGATATCAACAACAAGGTCCTCCGTTGCTCTGCCTCCCATGCCGTCCAAAATATGGACTTTAGGGAAATTATTTACACTGCATTGATTGAGTCACAGTTTGCACCATACCTCAAGGCCCTAGACATTGGTGCAGATGACCTCTACCTTGAGGGTAAGCTGCTCCGTAGAGAGCATGAGTATGTTCCCGCCATCAAGGCAGTCCTTGCGGTAAACATTCTAGCCATCGTCTTCGCCTTCATTACCATGATCAACATTGGACTCCTGCTCTGGATGAAGTGGAGTACCAAGGGATATGCTTGGTGTCTAGCCATTGGTCTTGCTTCTGCCACCGCGCTATTTTCAGGTTTGGGTACAACTGTTCTCACCGTAGTACTCCAAATCATCAAATCAGGAACATACGATGACCAGTATGGTGTCGTATTCACCACGGGTACTACATATGCAGCCATGACTTGGTGTGCATTCGCCTTTCTGGTGGTAGTTTGTTTCGCCCTGTTGTGGTGTGGCTGGAATGAGAGAGAGTTGATCTTACCACTGGGTAAGCGTTCCTCTCGTGACGTTGAGAAGGGTGGGTACGATAGTGGAAACACTAGCACCAGCAGTAGTATCCTCCACCACCCTGAGGCTCGCGCTGTAACCCCTGGAGATGTTGTAAGACATTCTTCTTCGGAGTCTACAGCATCGTCCCAGAGCCCTGGTGAGAAACTGAACACCACCCCTAACGTCGAGTCCCCAGAAACCTCGAGCGACGGGACTTGAAACGTACCTATACCCTTCAGCCCTATCCTGCCAGTTTACTTCTTTTACAAACACATTTTCCCATCTCTATAATTTCTACATGTTTTTATGCCCCTTTGTAACGAATCTTAATAATAATATCTACAATAATTTAATCCAGAAAATTCAGACGCTGACACGCGACGGATCGCCGAATTAGAATATTTACGCGCGATCGGCGTTAACGTCCAGCCGCGCTGTTGGGGAAATTGGGGTATCTTCCGGAGTGCCTAGCCGCTGTATAAAAAGGCAGGGACCACATTCAAGCGGAACTGACTTCGAAAAGAATAGAAAAGAATAACACACTGTACATATCACACAAACTGCAATGGAAAGTGCAGTTTTATCATTTTATAAGAGACACCGCCAGGGTATCCTGCAACTGTCGTACCTGGGACTGCTGGGGGCTACGATTCTGGGCTCCAGCAATTCCGGAGTAGGGGATAAAGCTAGGAGAAATAAGAGGAGATCAGATTCCACTGTGGGGGAGGAGATGGAGGACGAAGAAAAAGAGAGGGAGGAGGGTGGGGAGGATAGTAAAAAAAAGGAGAGACCCCGGTTCGCCGCCCATCAATCCACCGATGGCCTGGAGATATCTCCACCGACTAGAAGAGGTAAAGTAGCGTCCGCTGCAGATTTACAAGGGAAGGGTGTCGATACAAGTAAACCCATAGGGGACAAGAGTACTATCCTTCAGAGAGGTCTAAAGAGACAGGACTTCTTACTGAAGTTTGTGCTCTTTGACAAGAAATGTCTTTCCCTCTTCATTTTACAAGCATTTTTACTTCTCATTAGAACCATACTCACTCTGCATGTGGCTACCTTGGATGGTAGGCTGGTTTCCTCTTTAGTGAAAGCGAGGTATGGTGAATTTCTCAAAATTCTACTAGGCCAATGGATGACATTAGGAATACCTGCGAGCTTTGTTAATAGTCTCATCACATACACTACAAAACTTTGCTCTGTTACTATTAACAAACGAATCTCAAACGTCTTTTTGGAAAAATACCTATCAAACCACAGAACATTCTATGCGGTAGCAAGTCACTCCCCAGAAATCCAGGATAATCTAACAAGAGATATCTATGCTTTCTCGACAAATTCTTCGCTTTTGCTGAACCAACTATTAAAGCCAACCTTGGATCTTATCTTGTGTTCTTTCAAATTATTAAACTCCAAATCGAACATGATGGGGGAAGGAACACTGGTTCTAGGACTTGTTGTCTACATGTCCAATGCACTATTGAAACTAATCCGTCCAGATTTTACCAAACTCACAATAATAAAGTCGTCCTTGGAGAGTTATTTCAGAACACTTCATTCCCATCTTCACACAAATAATGAGGAAATAGCAATACTAAAAGGTCAAGGTAGAGAGTTGATAACCCTGGATTATTCTTTTTACAACCTTGTCTTATTTCTGAATAGGGAAATTAAGGCGAAAGCGTTGTATGATATGGCCTCCAATTTCGTCATTAAGTATACTTGGGGAGCTGCTGGTTTAGTGTTATGTTCAATACCCATATTTTTCGGTATGGATAAAGATAGTGCAGGCGACAGTGGTGATGTAACAGCAGGATTCATTACAAACAGGCGACTTCTACTGACAGCATCTTCTTCATTTGGGAGGTTTATTGATCTCAAAAAGAATATTCAACAATTAAAAGGTATTAGGATTCGGCTGAACAATTTCAATGATATCCTGGATAAATATCACTTCTCCGAAAATAACGAAGAGGAAATAAATGATCTCATTGAGTACGACAATGAAAGGATTAAATTCGAAAATGTTCCTTTGATTACACCAGCCAATCAGGTACTGGTTCAATCTCTAAATTTTGAGCTGAAGGCTGGCGATCATCTACTGATTATAGGCCCAAATGGTTGTGGTAAGTCTTCCTTATTCAGATTGCTTGGTGGTCTATGGCCTATCGTAAAGAACAGTAATGGTAGTCCAACGAAATTGATTATGCCAGAAAGAACAAATATAGATGATTGCATTATGTTTTATCTACCACAGCGTCCGTATATCGGGGCTAATTCGACATTCAGAGAACAGATCATTTACCCAGATTCACAGGAACAATTTATCAAGAAATATAAAGGTGATATTCACAAAGGTGATGATGACTTACTCTCTATCTTGAAGAAATTAGAGTTGGAAGATTTGGTGACAGAGAATATGACGCTAGCCATGGCATCAAAATTGGGTAATGGTGATTCCTCTGTACTAGAAGAGATGCCAAGTACCGAATTGAACGATGCGTGTACAACAGAACCACTGTTTGAGATGTCTGAAGGATTTGATATAATTCGAAACTGGACAGAGGAGTTGTCGATCGGGATACAGCAAAGACTTGCGATGGCTCGAATGTATTATCACAGGCCAAGGTTCGCTGTATTGGATGAATGTACTTCAGCTGTTTCTCCGGAAATGGAACAGAGAATGTACAGAATTGCACAAGATTATGGAATATCCTTGATATCAGTTTGTCATAGGACAAGTTTATGGCACTTCCATAACCACCTACTTAAATTTGATGGTGAAGGAAACTATCAGTTCGGTGAATTCAACCCAGATGAACGTCTAAAGATGGAGGAGCGTCTTTCAGAGCTTAATAAACTTTTGGATAAGGACGTTCCAATATGGTCTAAAAGGTTGGACGATCTATCTATTGCTAGAAAATCAAATATCTTGCGGAAGTCCCAAACTGATCTGAAGGATTTGAGAGATGGTAGTTCGACAAGTAGTGAGCCTGGTGATCCGAGTTTTCTTCCTTCTCCTCCAAATGATTCTATCTACAATAAAGGTATGAATTACCTAGAGAGACCTGCTCTTTCTGTAGGAGATTCCACTGGTCGTCTTCCATTGTTGTCCGCTAGGAAGTCAAACGCCAACATTCTGAGGAAAGAGGATGGTTCTTCAAAGCAGGGGAAGCGGAAGAAGAAAGTTAAAAAACTTGAGCAGTTTAGCGACATTGATTGACACTATTTAAATTGCGTAACTTTAATTTTACACATAGGTACTTTGTTTAGATGTAGTTTAGTAAAATGGACAAGAATTCAATTTTGATTTTCTTCATTTTTTATTATCACTTTTGTTTTTATATTTACGGAAAGCAATTAACTTTAACCATTCCTGGATTAGTAGGAAAATAAAAAAAGTTAACTAGTTACTATTTGGAGACCAAACCCAATTAAAAAAATTGCGCAGTTCTGCTTTATTACCATTTTGTCCTATAGTTAAACCCAAGAGTTGGTTGTATCCAAATATATGTGTATTGTTCTGTATATAGATATGCTAGCTTAAATATAAACTCTTTTGTTATATGATGTTACCTTTTTATTGCAAGTTTCCAGAGTTTTGATGATCCATAATGTTCCCGTTTGACATATCATGCACTGGAGAAGTTGATATATTCGAATATTTACTCCCATTCCCCACGGGCGAATTACTTTCATTACTTGACGAAACAATTCTGGGGAGTGCTTCAATCTGGTGAATAATAAATTCACGTTCTTCAAGGAATGTTGAATCTTGGTTGTCTAATCCAAAACCATCGAGGTATTTCAACAAATTGGTCCTGTTTTTTGTCAGGATATCAAACACCGGTTTGGTTTTTCGCGGATTCGCAACAATGACTTTAAAAACGTTGAATGACTCCAGTTGTAAATTTTTTGATTTATCGGTCATGATAGTCATTATTAACTTTAGGTTATCCGCTGAATCAATGTACTGGTTCATTAACTGGTTATTAGATCGTATTATAATCAACGTTGCAAGAAGTTTGGTACTTTGCCTTTTTATTACGTAATTTCCATGCGCCATTAACTTGTTGATGTATCGGATGAATTTAGTTCTGTTGTGCTCATTGCAGAAGAACTCCTTAGAAACCAAATTTGGATGTGTTGTGAATAGACTGCTGAGAATTTGCAAAGATTCTGTGCTGATTTCAAAGTTTGGTAACCCCGTAAAATCGAAAAATTTCCACAGCTGCTGGTCCTTTAAAATGATTCTACAGAGCTGTTCATATTTTATGCATTCAATTATCATATTGCCCAGGACCAAAAATATATCCTGAGGCGGTTCTTTCTTTTGTAAAGTTAATTCCGTACTTCTCAGCATCAACGTTAATGTTCTAGGTTGTGATACCAAGTAATCTACCGTCACCAGCTTGTTATCCTTTGAGTATCCTAAACATATTGAAAATATGAGAGACACCTCCTTCCTCGCTTCAAACTCCAGTTCACTGAAATGCATAACCAGATCGTAGAACAAA
>JAKTPZ010000034.1:5009-68137 GCA_030579215.1 Maudiozyma pseudohumilis
GCAGAAACCTTTGGCAATAATGCAATACACAACTATTTCTTCAGGGAGAGCAGACGTGCAGATCTCCTGTATTGTAGTGTAGGTGACAGAGAGAGAACGTATAGCCAGTAACACGACGTGTATGTGACTCCCTTGCATGTACCGGTATAGCAAAGTGAGAGCGAAAAGCAACAGAGAATAGGCTGTTGTGAAGAACCGGTGCAGTTATTGTCATCTCGCATAAGCCTGGGCGCCGCGATAATAATAATAATGATAATAGTCGCCGGCGAAAAGCGGGAAGCAAAAAAGCCCCAAGCCCAAAGCCCCAAGCGGGAAGGGAGGCAGCAATTTTGCACACTGCTGGATGCTGCGCCCTTGTCTGTGCACACCGCGATGGCCACGGGCGCAGCGTCCCCGGCCAAACATTTTCTGGCACTAAACCACCCGCAGGACCCGCAGTTCCCGCGCCCCGTCTGCATGCGCACCGTGTAGATCATCCGCCGGCCGGGCCCTTTTCTCTCTCTTCCCGCTCTTTTCTCTGTCTTCCCGCCGGTTGGAACCCGTCTCCCTTGCTTTTCCACGCACGTCGCCTGTCATCCCACGCCGGGTGGAATAACAGCTGCTGCGTGGTATGCCGTGGAGATG
Organism: Maudiozyma pseudohumilis; assembly: GCA_030579215.1. Lineage (NCBI taxonomy): Eukaryota > Fungi > Ascomycota > Saccharomycetes > Saccharomycetales > Saccharomycetaceae > Maudiozyma > Maudiozyma pseudohumilis. Next base: position 5,634 of record JAKTPZ010000034.1, read on the forward strand.
CGTACAACGCCGTGGAGATGCGTACAACACCCCTTGTGTTGCGTGCTACGCCCTAGTTCTGCCTTCTGCAACCACGTCACCCCCACGCTTCACACCGATATACCCTGTCGGCTGCGATTTTGCGGGGAGGTGTATCATGTCGCAGGGTAATAGACTAGTTTACTGTGCAGAGTGGGATTGTCCACTCTGCACCGCACCATGGACAATCCCACTCTGCACCACACCCTGGACAATCCCACTCTGCACCGCACCCTGGAATTTCAGCGGGATGAGCCGCGGCTGTACAGTTAGCACCGCCACAGTATACATCGGTGTTAATACCGGCAATAGTGTACACAGCGACAATTGGCCTTTCTCCAACAGCCACAGCAATAACTGGCATTTCTCCAACAGCCACAGCGACAATTGGCATTTCTCCAACAGCGGCAGCAATAATTGGCAACACCGAGCTGCCAAATATGCCGTGTGCCAAAATTTGCCCTCTGGCAAGAGCGTCCCCCGACACTTATGTACTGGGGTAATTCGATACACCGCAATCTATCGCACCAAACTACAGCGGTGGCACCCTCGGACAAGCGGTGGAACTAGAGGTGAGCGCTGTAGTGACACTGTCACGTGAATGCACACTAGGGCGAAGGGCCCGTTACACCAGGGGAAGTTGCGTGGATACCGCAGGGGAAATCGCGTGGATACCGCACGCAGTAGCATCGGCCCTTCCACTATTCCGGTCCCAGCCGCCCAGGCACCCAGCCGTCTAGTGCCAGCCGCCCAGCGCCCAGCGCCCAGCGCCCAGCGCAGTGCGCGTCTCCGCTGCCCCGGACAGCGGCGTCAGTGGCGCCTCCCTCGCCCAGAAGGGAGCGCGCCGTCTCCTGGAGCAGAAAAATGTGTCCGGCACACCGGGACACCGGGACACCGACACACGCCGGCGTCACGCCGGTCTCCACACACTGCACCCACAGCACACGCACACGCACACGCACACACCGGGTTTAGTGAAGCCGCCCCTTGCCGGATCTGTCCCCATGCAGCCACTTGTGTCAGGCAAGGCTGCCGTAACGCGGTTGCACCCCGCGCTGTCGCCCTTCGCGTTGTTCTTGCGCTGTGGCGCTTCGCCCTTTGTGCTTCCCCGCGCCGCCCTTTGAATTTGAATTTCCCCGCGTGTTTCCCGTGTGTTTCCCGTTCGTTTCCCGTGTCCTGTTAAGGGGGCACGTCGGTGTTGCAAGCAGGAGGGCGGGCGGTTACACTTATGTAATTGCGGGGAGGTATACACAGTGTTCCCTTTGGCGTGTGCGTGATCATGATGGGGTGAAGGTCTCTGTGTGCATGTACAACTTGTCTACTGATGATCTGCCGGTATTGTTGTGCTAACGCTCAGTGGCGCGCTGTATATAAGGGGTCTGTGGGCGCGCGGTTGGGACTGCGATTGCGTTGGCGTTTCGGGTTTCCGCAGTCGGCACAATACCATAAAGGCGTTAATCTACACACAAACTACGGCTACTACTACTATAGCACAATGACACAGAGTGACAGCGGTGAAACACGCAAGGCTCTGGCGCCCATTCCGCTTATTATTTCTATAGATGTGGGGACAACTTCTTCTAGAGTGATTGCGTTCAATCAGCAGGGGATGGAGATCGCCAAGCATCAGATAGAGTACTCAACCTCTGCATCGGAGCAGCGCTACACTCCCGCGGGGAAGAGGAGACACTCAGAGCAGCTGGATGATGCGCCAGGCGACAGTAACAACGCTAACAACAACGCTAACAACAACACTAACAACAACACTAATAACAACACTAACAACAACGCCAACAACAACAGCGAGTCCGCTGCTGCCCCTGAGACGGCTGCGGGCAGCAGCAACGGCGAGGGCGCAGCTCCCATCTTCTCCTCTGTGGGGTTCAAGATTAGGGAGAGCGCTTTTCTCACCATCGAGGACATCGCAAAGAACCAGACAGTCGGGCCAACACTGACATTCCCCAAACCAGGGTGGGTCTCATGCAACCCGACCGCGATCCTCTTCAATGTCCTGGAGTGTCTCGGCGAGACGCTCGCTATGCTGGGCCAGCTGAACGAGTCGCGCGACCCGTTCTCGCTGCCACACTACGAGATCAAGTGTATCGGGGTCGCCAACATGCGCGAGACCACAATCGTCTGGTCCAGGACAACGGGGCTGCCCGTCGTGGACTACGGGATTGTGTGGAACGACACTAGGAACGCAGCGCTGCTCAACGAAATGAAGGCGGCCACAAGCGACTCGCTGAGGGAGAAGCTGAGCGGCAAGACCGGGCTGCCATTGTTCTCCACGTACTTCTCCTGCTCCAAGCTGCGCTGGCTGATCGATAACGAGCCGAAGGTCCGCGAGTCCTACGACAACGATGACTTGATGTTCGGGACAGTGGACGCATGGTTGATATACCACCTGACAGTGCAGCACACATTTGTCACCGACGTGACCAACGCCTCCAGGACCGGGTTCATGAACCTGGACTCCCTCCAGTACGACCCGGAGCTGCTGCAGTTCTGGGGGATCGATCCGAAGAAGGTACTGCTGCCACGCATCGTTTCATCCGCGGAGTACTACGGAGACTTCGCAATGCCCGACTTCTGCCGCAAGATCCTTTCACCATCGATCATGCACACCCTCGTGGAGTTTGCACAAAGAAGCGTGCCCATAAACGGATGCCTCGGGGACCAGAGCGCATCGCTGGTGGGGCAGATGGCGTACAAGAAGGGGGCAGCGAAATGCACATACGGCACAGGGTGTTTCCTCCTGTACAACACGGGGACACAGAAACTGCTGTCCAAACACGGCACCCTGACAACTCTGGGGTTCTGGTTCCCATACCTCGAGGACGAGTTCGAGATGAACAAACCACATTTCGCACTCGAGGGTTCTGTAGCAGTGGCTGGGTCTGTGGTCCAGTGGCTGCGTGATAACCTGAGACTGGTCGCCAAGGCAGAGGACGTGGGTCCGCTGGCCAGCACAGTGCCGGACTCCGGTGGTGTCGTGTTCGTTCCAGCGTTCAGTGGTCTGTTCGCGCCATACTGGGACCCTGACTGCAGAGCCACCATCATGGGTATTTCGCAGTTCACAACAGCGTCGCATATCGCCAGGGCCGCAGTGGAGGGCGTGTGTTTCCAGGCCAGAGCAATTCTGAAAGCAATGAGCTCGGACGCATACAATGCGGACAAGGAGGGCGAGACGATTGCCGACGACATCGACCTGCTAGAGTTGAGCAACAGCTCGGAGTCGCATGAAAAGTCGGTGTTCTCGACCCTTTCGGTTGACGGTGGTATGTCCAGGTCTGACGAAGTGATGCAAATCCAGGCTGATATTCTCGGTCCTTGCATCAAGGTGAGAAGGTCCCCAATCGTGGAGTCCACGGCACTAGGGGCCGCCATCGCAGCTAACATGGCCTTTAAAAAGGAGGAAGACAGACCATTGTGGGCCAACCTCAAGGACTGCAAGACATGGATATACTTTGACGGTAAGCGTAATGGCACAGAAGTTGAACCTTCTGGCCGCAAGAACCTCAAAATTTTCAAGAGCGAGTCTACAGATGAGAACAGGAGACAGCACTGGAAGTTGTGGGAGACTGCCGTTGAGAGATCGAGTGGCTGGTTGAGGGCTGTTGCTACACCCACCCAACCTGCAAATGGACAGTAAGAGTGGGATCCAAAGTAATGCATATATTCTACATATATTCTTCCGTATAGTTTTAATTCTTAATGCACAGTTACATAATTCCTGTAATGATAATCTTTGAACACGATGAGATGCGAAGCATTTTCATGACTATTTTAACATCCACACACCCGACGCTCATTTTTTATACTCCAGTCTGAAAAAAAAAATAGTTGATATTGAATTCAGCGCGCTACCTGAAAATTTGAGCCCGAAAGCCCATATGCGAACTGTCTGCCGTTCACGATGTACTGATGCACATGCTGTTTAAAGAGATTGCACTATATAAAACATCATAGTTAAACTGCAGATTATTCTTTCGCATTTCCATTCAATTTAAAAGAACCATCCAACACATCACATCATTCACAATGGCTCCAGGTAAGAAGATCGCTCCAGCCCCATTCGGCGCTAAGTCCAACAAGGCCTCCAAGGCTAAGAACCCTCTAACCAACTCTACTCCAAAGAACTTTGGTATTGGTCAGGCCGTTCAGCCAAAGAGAAACCTGTCCAGATACGTCAAGTGGCCAGAGTATGTCAGACTACAGAGACAGAAGAAGATCCTGTCCCTTAGACTGAAGGTTCCACCAACCATTGCCCAGTTCCAGTACACTCTAGACAGAAACACTGCTTCCGAGACCTTCAAGCTTTTCAACAAGTACAGACCAGAGACTGCTGCTGAGAAGAAGGAGAGACTAACCAAGGAGGCTGCTGCCATTGCCGAGGGTAAGACCAGACAGGAGGCTTCTCCAAAGCCATTCGTCGTCAAGTACGGTCTAAACCACGTCGTCTCCCTTATTGAGAACAAGAAGACCCAGCTAGTTCTGATTGCCAACGATGTTGACCCAATCGAGCTTGTTGTCTTCCTACCAGCTCTATGTAAGAAGATGGGTGTCCCATACGCTATCGTCAAGGGTAAGGCTAGACTAGGTACCCTAGTTAACCAGAAGACCTCTGCCGTCGCTGCTCTAACCGAGGTTAAGCCAGAGGACGAGGCCGCTCTAGCTAAGCTAGTTTCCACCATCAACGCTAACTTCGCCGACAAGTACGACGAGAACAAGAAGCACTGGGGTGGTGGTATCATGGGTGCTAAGGCCCAGGACAAGGCTGCCAAGAAGGCCAAGGTCCAGTCTGCTTAAATGGTTGATTAAGAATTATTATTCTTTCTGTTTTAATTTCCACTTTTTCAACTTCATTTTTTTGCATTTCGATACAAAACTAGGATTTCCTCAGTTTTTTCCCTGGAAGGAACTTAAGTATTCCTTCCAATAGAACCATTTTCCACACTCTAATCTGATATTTTTTGCATATCATTTTCATGATATATTTAACATAGAAGGCTGGGTTGTGGTGGTATTGTTTGTTGAAGCACTTTTTTGCTGCGGCGGACGGTGACAGTTTCCATTATAGGAATACAGACGAATCTACGCAAGAGTAGTTCGACCAGGTGGGGCTGAGCCCTGACTGGTCAATAATAAGGTGCGTTACTATGGTGAGAGCGTATTCGTCTGTTTCTTTTGACCTGGACTGTCAACTGTCTGCTTTCTGCGGCAGGGTGTTACAGAACTTTGCCACCAACTTGGCACTTCACTATATAATGCACCTTTAACAACATGTTCCAACCGAGGATGGAGAAGACAGCAGAGCTAATGCAGACAAGTTTCTGCAGAATAATCTCTTTGTCATCTCTATTCGTTCGGTTGAGGATTTCAATTTTATTTATATCGAAAGTGTCCGGGTAACCCCTAATTTCAAGGGGTTGTGGTGGCGCGTTATCGAGACTAAAAAATAGGCGATTGCCGCGGCGAAAGCGAGCTAGTAAGGGGCTGGAGGCGGCAGATTGACCAGCACGAGTGGCGGCGGGGTACCTCGGTGGCGTTAGGGAGAGTCAGAGGGACATATATAAACATGACAGTCTTGCATATCTTGTTGTTTTCCTTATCTTGCACGTTTCTTACGTTGTCTTGAGTAATTCAGGTTAAAATTGTATTCGCAATCGAAACTATTCTACACAAGTAATACACTATCCCTTAAAGTTATAACAACTGAGTAAGTAAGATAAGACAGGTGCCGAAGAACTAGAAAGAGAAGACAAGAACCCCCCAAAAAAGAAAACCAACGAGAAAATTAAATACACTTAAAGATGTCTACTGAAAACGTTGAAATTGTTGCTGTCGAGACTCCCGTTGCCGTGGAGAGACCAGCTCTTAACCCAGATGTTACTGTTTTTGTCGGTAACGTTGCACTAGATGCAACCAAGGAAGACCTCGAGGAGATTTTCAAGGGCGAGTTTGGTTCCGTTGATATCAACATCCCAGTCAAGGAGCACCACGGTTCGCATATTCCAGCTAGCAAGCATGCTTTCGTTACCTTCCCTGAAACTGTCGACTTCGACACTATCAAGGGTAAATACGACCTGTCTGTAATTGACGACAGAGAAATTCACATCAAGAAGGTGAGATCACCTGATGATCTGCGCAGTGGCAGAGGTGGCAGAGGCGGCCGTGGTGGCCGTGGTGGTCGCGGTGGCAGAGGCGGCAGAGGCGGCCGTGGTGGCAGAAATGGTGCCGGTAGAAGAGCAAAGATTCCTCTGGAGGAGCTGGAGAGATCTACCGACACGCTGTATGTCAACAATGTTCCATTTGAGACTACTAGAGAGGAGATTGCCGAGGCCTTTGGTGCTCCCGTAGAGGCAGTAGTTGTGCCAATGAGAAGATCCAGAGACCACGAGACAGGTAAGACTGTTCTATCTGATAAATTCAACAGAGGTATGGCTTTCATCACGTTCAAGAACCTGACAGGAAGCATTGCTGACAAGGCTGCTGAGTTTACTGACAAGACACTAGGCGACAGAACACTGGTTGTTGACGTTGCTGTTGTTAGACCAGAAGTTGAAACTCCACCTGCCTCTGCTCCATCTACCGAGGAGACTGCCACTGAGGAGACTGCCACTGAAGAGACTGCTTAATGAATATGGAAATCGAGACTAATTTGAATATGCTAATTCATCTTCTTATTTTCCTTTTTTTTCCATAATCTGTACATGTCAACCGTTGAGAATGAGGCGCTGGTATGTACTTACATATTCTAAGGGAGTGGATTGGGCGTGCATAACACACATCTTTTGATATTTGCTATCTATATTTAACCAATTGCCCCACCCGCTTCCTTCTATCTTGTTTTATAAGATTATATTTTAATGTCACACGCCATAATTGTAATATAGCCTTTATTGGTGGGCTACCAATATCGTGTCAGTGCCCATGAGAATTAGTGAATATTTCGTTCTACCTTGAAAAAGAAGTATGCAAGTATTAATTATGTAATGCGATGTATAAATTTTTGAAATTAAAGTGTGAATTGGGAGAAAAATAGGGAAGTATGTGTAAGATTAACCATGTTTGGTAAGTTTCGTAGGTCCCTTCTAATAATATCTCTTCACCCATTTGGTCATGATGAGCCCATCACTCAGAAGGATAATATTGGATTTCAATTTGTAGCCGCAGAGTCTTGGAAGGGCAAAGAATCCGATAAACCAGTATAGGAAGCACAAAGCGATCATTGCCAATGTGGTAAATTGGTACTGTGGAAAGTATTTTGGTCTCGCTGCTTGATCTTTGTTGTCGATGAAGGGGGCTAGCAACAAGTATAGACTTAACATCGCCAAAGCAACAACACCTGTAGAAGAAGCACGAATAGCTGGACGCTCTCCATCCTTTTCGTGATTGTGTCTATAAATAAACAGACCAATAGCGATTAGCAAGAGGAAGAATTGCGTACCGTACCCCTCCATGTTAATGAGGTAGTCAAAAGAAACAGAATCGCCTGGAAGAAGCACTATCCATGCAATTGTAAGCAGAGCACACAGACCAATAGATGGCAATGGTGCATCCCCTGGGGTATTGCTAGCCATAAATTCACTAAATGGCAAGTAACCCTCCCTGAAAACTTCTTGGTTCATTCTAGATATTCCGTACATTACCACTAGAATATTGGACAGTGCGGATAACGCGACCGTCATTGATAATACTTTCCCACCTAGAGATGGTCCGAGGATCTTAGTGAACAGAACCGACCCAATCAGAGGACCAGCCTCCTTTATTTCTTCAAATGTTAAAACATTGACATATGCCAAATTGACCAGCAGATAGCATATGAAACAAATGAAGAGGGATATTGGTCCGGATATCTTTAAAGTTCTAGCAGGGTTTTTCACCTCAGAAACAACAGAGTGCACAGAGTCCCAACCAGCGAAGCAGAAGAAGGAACTGATGATCGCAGATGCAATAGAGGACACTGATACCACTGTATCCTCTTGAAATGACATGTAATGTAGGTTATTAGCTGGAGAATTCTCAGAGCCTTCCAGATCCTGGGCTTTATAAAAAAATAGGGTGTATATCCCTGTACCGCACATCAGCACGATAAGCAACAATTTCATTCCGCCAAACAGGTTTTGGATGAAAATACCGCGACGAACGGAAAACCCATGGATAAAAACGGCCAGAATAATAACTCCGATACTAATTATCTTAGACCACTGTTGTTGAACAGCTCCTGCAATATCATCGTACCCGAATGAATATAGGACATATTTCCCAAAAACAATGGCGTTGGACAAGGTCAGACCTGATAACACAGTGTAGCATGCAAATGTGACACTCATCATCAAGTTTGGTTTCGTGTATGTCTGTTCCAGAAAATTCTTACGGCCGCCCGATTTAGGTATCCATGATCCAAACTCCAGGAATAAATATAGTCCAGCAAATGCTAGTGCTGCTGTCAGAACCCAGATTCCAAAAAAGAGAAGTATGTTACCACCACAGTTAACAAACATACTACTGGGGATTGTGAATATCCCTGAGCCAAGTATTCGAGAAACAAACAAAACTGTAGTAGAATATACCCCAAGGTGTCTTCCTTGCGGCACCTCTAGTAAATGACCTGTAGTTTTGTGATGCTGATCTGCCTCCATGGATGAAAATGATCCATATCCTTCTGAACTAGGTCCCAACTTGCCTCGAAGGTGTATTTCTTCAGATATATCAGCGCGCTCTATATCCACACTATCAGAAGTGTACTCATTCACAGATACTGCCGAGCAGTCGTAACACATCTTGCTATCCGTCATGTTGTCGGTATGGTGAAGATAAAACAACAAAAAACTTGATAGAGTTGTAAAATCCAAATAGTCGTGTGTTGTTGAATTAAGGCTAAAGCAAAATTACACGTCTTTGTTATAATATAGTCAAAAACAGAGTTTCAATGGTTCCGCAATTGAGGTGATTTATACTGTTATCTGTTGAAGAAACAGGACTAATTCTCAAAAGGGGGTATATGGAGTAAAGCGTAACCGCGACCCAATATTGACTTATCCTTCTGTGTTATAGAAACAGCTGAATAATAAAATATTACTTAAACATTCCCCTAGGATAAGAAACAACAAGGAATCGTTGCCTAAGAGATAACGCTCCCTTGATATACGCCGCCCCCGCTTGTATTATCTCATCAACTATTACTAATAGCCGGGCGTCGCGCAAGAGTCACACGGCGCTACTCTGGCCGGGAAAACTCCTCTGCGAGAGTATCTGAGCAAAAAAAGAGGGAGGGGCACCACTAACTGTGTTGTCCGCTCTGCCTTTTTCGCGGCGACGGCGCCGCAGCGAGAAGAAATTCCCTTGACGCCACAGTAATTTTCAATTGACACGTGATGATAATGTTGGTCATGTGATGTTGACTGGGGCACGTGATAGTGTCGATGCTTCCTTTGGGGGTAGAGAGATTCTATCGTTAATAGATTCCGTTTCTGCTCAACATTAACAGTGCATTTAAACAATTGTTGAATTTTGAAAAAATACTGAAAAGCACATCTTCAAACCTATTTCGTCTTGTTAGGTTTTCCCGTTTAACATTATGGAGAAGTTTGTTATGTATACAATACCTTTTTTTTGGTTTTAATTGGCGATTGACAGTAAAAAAATATCAGTTTACATATTTATTATCTATGTGTGAGTCGTGTTTATGCAAACCAATCTATTTAAAACCAATACTTCTTTCCTTCTACTCTCATCACCCTGCACGATTTTTCCTTCACCGGTTCCCTCTCAGAAAACTCGCGGACAAACTTTACTTACCCATACTCAAACATGTCAACCCAAAATAGTTAAGGATACCTCGAAACAATGACATTACGAGTTATTAAAACTGAAAAATAGTTCTGTGTATTGAAATAATTATACTCTTCAAATTGAAAAAGGCGAAACATCGTAATGAACAACAATCAGAAATTTGGGCCCTGGTTGGCTTACTTCTTCGCATCGATGAGGAGGCAACCCAGATCTATGAAGTTCCAGTACAGACCTAACGTACCAGAAATGCGCCAACTTAAACTCCAGGATGCCGGAAAACGGCTCCATATGGCCTCTTCCAGCACACCCATTCCAGTTTTCCTCCGAAACGAGTTACTAGCTACAAAGTTAACTGATGTACAGAAATTACTTTTTAAGGACGTCCAGTACTCTCAAGAGAATGCAAGATTCGGATTGAATTTGCCACCTAAGACGGGACCTGTTCAAAATTGGCAGACAATATCATCTCTCTTTGTAACACCAATAGATCGTAATTATCTTAGCAGAGATGATTACTTTGGAATGATCGAAAACACACCATTGGAAATGAAACACACAATAAAATTGGCATCCGCAGGTAATATAGAAGAACTCGATGTCCTATCTCATGTTTTATGGCCAGATATAACATTTTCGAATCATTGTCGTGGTCTTGCGGTAACACCCGAATTATATAAGGTGTTAACTGAGTCCCACACGACGGTCAAACATCCAACTCGTGGGGATAACCTTCCAATTTTTGTAGTAGACTTCATCCCTAACGGTTATGAATGTATGGGACTCTTCCCTAAATTCATTAAGAAGCATATGGACGCATTTAAAGATATGGATAAATTCACAGCTTTAATCGATTCTGAGTTGTGTACACCTGATCAAATGAATAAATTGCAAAAGAGAATCACAACCAACATCACTTCCACAGAGACCTCTATCGATTTTCTCTCAATGGAAGAAAAACACAGTTCATCTATAAGCGATAGAGACACGCTCGAGAAATTGTTAGCAATGACAAATTATGATAGAAAATTATGGTCACTGAGTAAACATGAAAATAAATCCTGTCCAGGCGACATTCTGCGTTCTACTATTCTGGCAAACAACCCAAATAGGGACTCTCTGAGAAAGGAGTCTTTGAAACATAATATCTTGTTCAACATAATATCACTCACAGAAAGATTAAACAAGCACGTTGACCTCACATCAAAGTCCGACTCTCAGAAACCACTACCTTGGAAACCATGGGATTATAGTATTTGGTACGAGTATCAACAATTAACATCTACTACCACAGAAATAAAAACGTTTAAAGATTTGCAGCTAGTGAGAGCCCAGTTCAGTAAATTTCTGGAGACTTTGTCTCAATATACATGCTTAGTGACATCCGAAATGAAATATATGGGAGCCGACTTTTTTACCGGCGTCAATAATTATCCAATGTCAAGAGGGGAAATGGTTGCCTTCTTATTGAGTACGATCCTTAACAAAAATAGGAATATTGAACTTCTGTATCCAGCATTAAACAACTATATTGGGAATCACATCGCAAGTTCGCCTAACATGGGAACAGAGATAATGCCAAAATTAGGAAATTCAGAATCTTTTGAGAATGGTAATTTAATACTGAAAGTGATAAAAGAACTGATAAAATTCGAACACAATATTCACAAAGATAAATTTAATACTCACGGAAGGATGGTTTCAGAATTAAAGGGTCCGGTAGAAGATTGGAAAATAGTCATACTGTGGAAAGGGTTGCTGCCTGAGGAACATGCCAAGACAGTTCAATATACTACCAAAATATTTACCCAATTTGTCAAATCATTGGATGATGTCGACAAAGTTAGTTATTCAAAGTGTGTGGCAAGAAAAATGCTGGACGAAGATACATTCGTTTACTTGTATCAAATGAGCAGAGGACCAAAATCGTCCACCAGTGAAATACTTTCCGAGATCATCAGAGAACACAGTAAAAAATAAATAACCAATCACCACAACTTGTAATTAATATACACGGCAAAGGGGCTGTAACATATGACTATTCGTAAATGTTTACATAAGTAATTGATAATTAAACATCACATTCCTCCTTCAGAAGGAAAAGTGGCTCTTGATTCATTTTTCTGATCCACACGATTCTGTCAATGACTGTATCAGCAATTATAAATTGTTTAATGCCCCAGTCACCCTTACCAAACACATCTGGAAGTTTCTGTGAGAGGTGTGGGAACAATTCCTTGTAGAAAGACATATATTCTAGAACATCTTCCTTTTGCACTACAATATTAGAGGAAACCTCCTCAAATGTTTCCAAGATAAAGTCAGGAATATTGTAATCCAGCTTTTTATCAAGTGTGTCTTTGTTGGCAATACGGACAATCCACAACATCAATGCTTTATTAAGACAATCTTTAGTAATCATATCTTCAAATTTAATTACACCAAATCGCAGAAGCATTGCATTTGCGAATACCTTATCACTTTTGAAGATTGATTTGAAAGAGATAATTTTAGCCTGCGAAATTGATTGAATTATTTTCTTTTGTCTCCTTGCAAGTTCATCAATACTTTTATTCAGAATCTTTCTGTGCGAAGATAGATATAACTTTAACGATTTGGTAATGTTATCATCCGCTTTGATGGACTTTATCAAATTCTTTGTAGCAGTAAACTTTGAGTTTAAAATATTGTTTAATTCGTCAGTTCCCTCTAGAATACAACGGTAAGTAAGAATATCCTCTGACTTGAGTTTGCAAAGGTACCCAAACAAATCAACTAAGGCCTTTGGAAGGGCCTCCTCTATAGAGATGAGGAATTGTACACATCCGTCTGAGATGAGATTATCCTGCAGTAGATTAACACCGAGCTTTTTAGCACCTTCCAGGAGATTATTATCTAACCTTAGTGTAAGTCTGCAGATATCATGAACATTGTTTTCTTCTACAAATCCATATCCCAAGAGAAGTTCCTCATTGGATTTATCACCATAATTATTGAACAGTTCATTTGTTGGATTTTGATTTTTATTATGGAAATTTTGATTGTTCGTTAGGAAGTTAACCCTGTCTTCAGAGTATGTCCATTTAACTTTAGTGTCATTCTTATGGTTTAGTAAATCAACGACAGGGAGAAGAAATGCTTGATTAAGACTAGGACACTCTTCATTAATCAGGATCTCGGGGAATGCTCGAGATAAGAATATACAAGACGACCATAAGTATGCAAAAAATCCCTTCCAACTAATGTTCTTTTTACATTCTAACATCTGGGTCTGTGATGATTGAATGTAGGCAATTAACGAAGCAAATGAGTTTTCATCGTCTAAATCGAGAGTCGTCTCTAACAGAAAGGATAGATTCTCATCTGTCATTTCGGTATCAATCGCTTCCAGAATAGATTTCCATTCCGTGACTAATGTCCTCAAACGCTGTTTCAAGATGACGTAGATATCTGTCTTTTTCAATAGCTCTAATTTGGCAAGAGGCCAGAAGTGAGGCTGCGACAATTCTAGAGGCAAAATGTCAAGGTATGGTGCATAGAATTGTTGCGCCTCTTGAACCTGAGTGGAATCAGAATTGGTATCAAACATTAATCTTGCTAAATATATCTGAGTTAGGCAATTCGTGTTCTCAAGATCCTTGTCACAACTATCAATGAAGCAGTCTGCTGCTTGGTGTTTTGTGATGAACAGTCTATTTGGAATGGAAATAAGTTTTTCTTCATCTAGCAATTTAATACTATTAGGTTTCTGCAACACCGCGGACACACCAGTATTATCTCTGAATTGAAATTGGACATCATCATGGATGGTTGCACCATTCTCCTTGGCCCATTGAATGCACCGGTCCAGTTGTTCAGTTTTCATTTTCGTTCTGCCAGATTTTAAATGTATGTTTCAACAAATGCTTGATTGGCTGATGTATATTTTCTTTGCAAGGCCAGTTCCTTCCTCTAGTGATAATACCTGTGACAATTGACAATGATCAATAGACTTTGTCACAATTATACATCACAATATTTTTTTTTCATTCCACATGGCGCCTTCCTGCTCCAAGGATGCGTATATTTTCACTACAGAGAAAACACCGTACAAGAGTATCCAACTCATAAAACGAACATATTTCCACTAATCTATGAGATACTGAGAAACTGAACTTACCATTAAAACACACAAGTATTGATTTTAAAAGACGAATACCAAATCAAATGAAGGCCTGACTGTCATGGAGGGATATTATTCGGCGCAGCTATACTCTACTACCCTGATGATTACATCATTACCCTCGCACACTAGACTTTCTGGTCCTATTTTGTCTGAATATACACCACATTAGTCGAATAATATTCATTACAATATATAATACAGTATACTTAATCGTATACTCTGTTTTACAGAGTACAGTTTTAAAACAGACGACTGGCCCGATAACCGTAACCGCACCTTACAATTACATATCGATGAGCTTCATACAATATTTTCCACGATGATGCACCTTAAACGAACCCCCAAGTGCCAAGCCATATGATACATGAACCAATCATGTCCACTTAATAGCCCCTCGAACTTAATACCATAGTGCTTGAAGTAGGAAGGCAAAAACATGTATACCCATAAAAAGTGGTGCAGTTCTGAAAATAATTGACATTGGATCTGCCAAGCTATTCTTTACCCTGCTATTGGCCGCACGACCGGGGAATACTACCTTCACAAAAGCCCCCATATACTATTTCCCGTTTTTGGACGTAGCGGCGTAGCAACTGCACCTCCAAATGTCAGTGTCAATGTCTGCAGTCATGCTCGGCTCTTCCCGGTGCACCCTTGCCCGCATCCAACTCTACAGAGAAAACGCAGTACAAAGGAATCATAAAGTCATTTCACCTGAGTTGAAACAGGAACAAGACCTATCATCTCTTGCACTAATGCTAGGCCGAGAAATCGAACACATTAAACTTAACGCTCCTTCAGAAGGGGTGCAGTTGCTGAGGGGAATATAGTTTCTCCTGATCGTGGCTTTTCATCTACTCTTTCGTTCCACATTTTTCACTAGTGAGCAGCGTAGATGTGCTTAAGCTTTAGTGCAGAGACGTGCAAACAATTAGTAAACTACTTATGTTCCTACGACACAATTCAACCACTTTTGTAAGGGCACATTGACCAAGGAGGAAGATCGTGCAAATGATATTAATTGCATACTCATATAAAAGTAAATGCCCGAAGGCATCTCACTATGTTTGCTTCTGAAGCATCTATACTTACTTTTGATTTGGTCAAGTAGCTATCAAATCTTTTGATAAACTTGTTCAAAATTGTAAAACAAACATGAGTTCTAGATCAAGTGTAGAGAATTTTGAAAGACATGTTTTCAAGGAGCCCACCAAGGAGTCCTCAAAGTCCGAAGGCACTACCAAGATCTCAACTACTGATAGACAAGGGGAACACGATGAGGACTACACTAATGACCTACCAGTGGAAAAAGTAATGGAAAATAGAAACAAAAATCTGATGATAAAGAAAACAGAAATACTATCGTCTATGTGCGACAAATGGTATCATCATGCATTGCTTATCTTTTGCGCGTTTGTTTGTGGCTACGGTTACGGCCTAGATGGAAATATCCGTTACATTTATACTGGTTATGCTACATCATCATACTCAGAGCACTCCCTGCTCTCCACTATTAACGTAATCAACGCTGTGGTCAGCGCAGTATCCCAGATCATGTATGCAAGACTTTCGGATGTATTTGGTAGACTTTCACTATTTGTTGTCTCTATTGTGTTGTATGCGGTGGGAACAGTTATCCAATGCCAAGCGTACGATGTACAGAGGTATGCTGCTGGTTCTATCTTCTATAATGCAGGATACGTCGGAGTTATCCTTGTATTATTACTGATTCTCTCGGACTACTCCTCATTAAAATGGAGATTATTTTATCAATTTGCGCCAACGTGGCCTTTTATTATCAATACTTGGATATCTGGTAACATCACATCTAGTGCCAACCCAATTAACAATTGGTCGTGGGATATTGGTATGTGGGCATTCATCTTTCCTTTATCATGCATACCAATCATATGCTGTATGCTATATATGCACTGGAGAGCTTCCAAAACGGAGGAATGGAAAGCTTTAAGTCACGAAAAGACACTTTTCCAGGAGTATGGATTCATCGTAACAATCAGACAACTCTTCTGGCAGTTGGATATCATTGGTGTTATACTAATGGGTTGTTCCCTAGGGTGTATTTTAGTTCCACTAACATTAGCTGGCGGTGTAAAGTCTTCTTGGAATGATTCACGTTTGATTGGTACTTTTGTTCTAGGATTTGTCCTGATTCCAATCTTTGCATTCTGGGAAATTAAATTTGCGAGGTATCCATTAGTTCCTCGTAAGCTGGTTCAGGACCGCGGTATATGGGCTGCACTGGGTATATCCTTCCTAATCGATTTCATTTATTATATGGCAGCTGATTACTTATACACAGTTCTTATCGTATCTGTTAATGAATCTGTGAAATCAGCAACGAGAATTTCTTCTTTGTCGTCATTCGTATCGACCGTTGCGTCCCCTTTTTTCTCACTGTTTCTAACCAGGTTCACAAGATTGAAACCATTTATTATCATTGGTTGTTCATTGTGGTTCTTGAGTATGGGCCTCCTGTACCATTTCAGGGGCGGTTCTGAATCTCATTCTGGTATCATAGGTGCACTGTGTGTATGGGGCTTCGGCACTGTGCTGTTTACGTACCCCGTCAACGTCTCATGTCAGGCAGCAACCAGTCATGAGAATATGGCTACTGTTACAGCACTGAATTACACTCTGTACAGAATTGGTTCGGCGGTTGGTGCTGCAGTGTCAGGGGCCATATGGACCCAGAAACTATACGGTGAGATCCTAAAGGGACTAGGAGATGTAGACCTCGCAACCTCAGCCTACACTTCACCATATACATTTATTGCAACCTATACTTGGGGTACGCCAGAAAGGCAGGCTGTTGTCGAGGCATATAGATATATTCAGAGACTAGAGACTTTAGTTGCCCTGGTATTTTGTGTTCCACTTGTGGGTTTCTCCCTGTGTCTAAGAGACGCCAAGTTGACAGACAGCGTTGCTCACGAGGATATATCTGATGGGGAGTTCATTGACAAGAAATCTGATGATCCTATTGCCGAATTTATCTCCTCTTTGTTTGGGAGAAAGGCGTCTGCGAAGAACGATTCAGATAGTTCTGATATGTCCAGTCACGAAATCGTTGTTGGCGAAAAGGTATCACAGAAACATGTATAATAAGTAGTGGTTGTCGTGTACATTTTCAATCTTAAATAAATAGTAACATTCATAGTCATCTCGAGGAGTGCAAACTATCCCAATCATCACTCATGATTACTTTCACATCACATAGGTTACTATTGGACCAATCTGGGGTGTTTCGCTAGTTCAGCCTCTGCAACTTTTCTTGGTGATGGGCAGCTTTTTGATCTGGCTGCGGGGGTTTCTGTGCGACCAACTAGTTGCACCCCATTTTGAAGAGATATGAGAACTGCACCTATTGGTACCTGCCTTTATATATATGAAGTTCAAAAAGAGGTAGAAGCTCAATAATACCACCATTTCCCGATGCCATATATCTGATCTCGAATGATGAGTTGTGAAACACCAGGATGTTTTCTTCCGCAAAACATAGAATGCTGAAATCGTGTTTGGTAATTCTACTCGGTGCATCGGTGGTGTTTGGAAAATACAGCAAAAGAGACACATGGGAGAGGAATGCTGTTATTGGATGTGCTTTTCAGCTTTCAAGTGGTATACCTTGGGATTACAATAGCGCCGAATGTGACGGATTTTACTGTTCAGTATGTTCCTACGATATGGCCTTTGCATCGTGGACGGCGTGTATATTTGACTCATTGAATACGCTAGGGAAGAATCAGGGTAATCTTACATTTGAAAGGAGTTTAGTGCACGTTAAAGGCACTTGCTCGGGACTGGACACCAAATTTTCCAATATCTCACTTGCAAATTATTACAAGGAGTTGGATGATAATTACGGGAAGATACGGCGGAATTATTCGCCGGAGCGTAATAGTGAGAACGTGAGCTTTCCGATTGAATTGGACCGAGAAAGGACTCTTAATTTAATTAATGGGTACCATAACTACTTCCGTAATATGGATGATAGCAACTTTTTCGTCTACTTCTATTACGTGTACTTATTTGTCATATTTTTTTTTGCATCTATCGGTAATTACCTCAGCCATACCAACCAGGAATCGAGAATACGAAAGTACATTCATTGGTACAGAATACAGGCCTATTTTACCAAGTGTCTATGGAAAGGCCATCACACATCCTACTATAAATTTGTAGGAAAAACATTTATTGGCTTACTCCCAACAACATTAGAAACGAGCATCGTGACTAATTATGCAGTGCTAAACAGTATCATGCTCGCTGTACATTACAATTACGACCCTACTAATTCACTTTTTAGCACTAAAACTCTACAGGTCTTAAGACTGCTGGCAGACAGATCTGGTATTCTAGCTTTTGGCAATCTTCCAATAATCTTCCTTTTTGGTACTAGAAACAATATTCTTATGTGGCTCACTGGATTCAACCTGGCCACATTTATATCCCTACACAAGTGGGTGGGTCGGATTATGATAATCAATTCTCTGATTCATTCTTTGTGTTACCTTGCATATTCCATTTCAATGGGATCTCTCAATGTATACAACATGGAGCTGTATTATCAATGTGGAATAGCCGCGATTGTTCTTTTGTTAGTATTGTTCTGTCTGTCACTGGGGTACATGCGGAATCATCATTACGAATTATTTCTTTACTCCCATATCGCATTAGCAATCGGGTTTATGGCTGCATGTTGGAAACACGTAGAGAATTTAGGTTGGAAAAATTGGTTAATAATATCGATCTCCTTATGGATATTTGAGAGACTTGCTCGAATGGCATGTATAGCTCTAAATGGAGGGACACTCTCATCAAGACTTCAACTCATTGAAAATCACCAAAATCCAGACGATAACCTTATACGCGTCACAATAAAGAAGAACAAATGGACCATGAGCCCTAAACCCGGGCAATTCCTGTTTATCTATTTCATGCACCCAATGATATTCTGGCAATCTCACCCGTTCACTGTCATCGACGAAGGTAATAAGAATACAATTGTTATTGTTTTGAAACCAAAGGGAGGGGCTTCTAAAGTGTTATACAACACATTATTAAAGTCAGGTGGTTCAGTAGACATGAAAGTAGCAATTGAAGGACCATATGGCCACAGTGCTCCAATTCAACATGGTGACCACGTTGTCCTCTTTGCAGCTGGTACTGGTATACCTGGACCTTTATACCACGCTATGGCTGTGTCAAAACCACTAAGTGATTCCCCTAAGCAACATATCGAGCTAAACATTATAATAAGGAATAGCCATATACTAAATGCATTTCGCAGTGAGATATTATATTTGCGGGAGCGCAATGTAAACATCAAGATTTATCTTACCCGCGATAAAACACAGAAAAGGGCCAATAGTATTGCAACAGAAAGATCATCACTCATTTCCAAATCATTTGATATTGAACAACTCAAATCCTTTGCCGATGTTTCCTTTGGCAGGCCCAACTTGCGTTCCATCGTCCAGTCTAACCTTGAGAACAACAAGAGAACATCGATAATATCTTGCGGAGCTCCTCAGTTCGTAGATGCGTTGCGTGATATCGTATCCGAGGAAATATCTACTCACCCTAACTGCCTAATTGATTATTATGAAGAGTTTCAAAGATGGTGAGTGTCGATACTAACATAAAATTAACTTCTTCATTACATAATCTCTATATAAATATTCAAAACCACTCGTCATTGTTTTCAATTTTATGCCTACTAGATGGAGTTATGCAACAGCGCTCAGAGTCATGTTTTAATCATGTATAAATATGGATTCAAGATAATACATATCTGGTAAATGTATAAAATACCGGCACAGCCATGCCATATACACTATGAATTTTAACAAGAACGGACATACACATGTACAGTGCTACTAATTGCGAGTTAACTACCTTAAACCCATCATTATGGCATATGTGCATAAAGAGGCGTTTTACATGTATATTTTTGTTAACAAGAAGAATCCATCATATAGCCCAATTAGTGTAGATTCAGATAACAAAATTGTCACATGATGGGCAGAGCCTGATATGATGTGGTAAACGACCCTATACAAGGAACATCAGTCCCACGCGAAAGGAGCACAAGGGTACCATTGAAAAAATGTTACAGACCCCCCAATCTAATAAACTACAAACACAAGGCATCATGTACATACCAGCGTTGTCCCTTGCAACACGAAATCATAATCACAACTTTCCGTTTCTTGTGCATTGTTACCTGTACACTTTTGGAAAAATAAACGATATGAAAACGGAAAGAACAAATATGCACCTTTACGATGGCTCGTTTGAGGGGAAAACTTCAGTTTCACTTGTATCAGCTGAAGAAACATATACCTGCGAACTATAATAATTATTATTCTGGACTGCGTTGCTCTCTCGATGGTTGCAGCACTTTCCCATTACAGTAATACTTTCCTTGGGTGTCATCGCACTTTTCTTTTGTCTGATTTTTTGACATATCGTCTAAGAGAAACGACGCAGTCACTGGACAAAAAAAATTGATTTTCCCTCATCTAGACAACGGTTCCCTTGAACAGCACAGAGAAAGCTGGCGGGCCTTTGGATCTATACGAAGTTGACGATTCTCGAGACACGCAAACGCTGCAGCACGGAGGATACCAGAAGCAACGGCACTCCAAGTTTCTGAGATTTTCAGATGAGACGGGAAGAATAATGGTGCAGTTATGTAAGATACGACCCCTGTACGATGCATCACCTGGAGATGATTCTGCGGGGAGAAAGTCTTCTACCACAGTCCTAGAGGAACCTTCCATGGAACCTTCTGTTTCCCTCGTTCATCGTGCCTATGCAAACACGTAGCACATGGCGTAGGTGTGCTTTTTCTGCGGTGTTTATTAGATTCGAGAGCTGACCTGAATCATCTACAACGCAGCCCAGTCCTATGGCGGCTTGGGTACCTTTTCGTGCCTTAACTGATTTTGGCGTCAATCGTTTAGGGACGTTTCCCTTTTGCTCCATTTCTTTACCACAGTTTACTAATGGGTCTCAATCCTTTAGAAAAAGAAGTGGAACCTATACGGTTGTGTAATATACAGTTAGGTATATACCCAATCGTAGATTCGCCTCCTGGTGTTGTCCCCTCGTACATGTACTATGCTTTACCACTGTACGTACTTGTGTTGCTGAGAATTTGTGCACACAATAAACTAGAGACGCATCTTCTCCACTTTGGATGAAATCAACGTGAGACCGAGAGAATTTTGCCAAGTACACCTTGCATATCATTGATGAAAACCTATCAGACGAACGTATAAGAAGCCGTGTTGCATTACTTATTTCTATATTGTTCGATTTATCCTCGACTATGCTTGTGTTGTAAGATTTCCTTTAGTCAAATATATTAATAACAAATCGTTGAAGAAGCTGTCTTTAGACTAAGTTTGTGTTGAATTTGAATTATTTTTTAAAATAATGGGTTCGAGTACATCTAAGACAACTGTCACTACGACGTCCACCACTACGACGTCCACCACTCCAATTGTTGTTCCAACAACTTCATCCACCACTTCAACTACACCTACCACTTCTAGTACATCCAGTACCTCTAGTACAGTCGAGTCGGTTGTTCCTTCTTCGTCGTCATTTTCATCAGATATTCTAACGTCGGCATTGCTGTCGTATTTAACTTCCTCGGTCATTTCCGAAACCATTTCATCATCAGGCTCTATCGTTGTTCAGTCCTCTGTTGTCACATCGATCACATCTGATGTTCTATCATCTTCTGAAATTTATTCCAGCAGCGTGACACCTACACCATCTTCTTCATCTTCCGAAGTGCAACCATCATCGAGCTCCACTAGTGCTACCGATGTTGTCTCCAGTAGTTCGGATGCAGAGGAACAGTTCTCCTCTGTGGCATCTGTCGTATCGTCCTCAGAATGGTCTAGTTCTATTGTATCCTCTTCTGTGGATTCTTCAACAGTTTCAAGTTCGCCAGTTTTGTCCTCGTCTGTTTTTGTTTCTATACCATCCAGTTCTTCTGAGGTGGCGTCCAGTTCTTCTGAGGTGGCGTCCGGTTCTTCTGTAACTGACTCCAGCTCGTCAGCCGTTGCATCTGGTTCTTCTGTGATTGACTCCAGTTCATCTGCTATTGAGTCCAGCTCGTCTGCGATTGAGTCCAGTTCCAACTACAAATCTCTGTCAAGTGTTAGATTATCATTTAGTTCTACAGAATTCCCTTCAAGTTCATCTGTATTCTCCAGTTCTGCCACAGACACTGCTGTTTCTTCATCCGCTGTTGAAATTTCAACCATCCAAGAACTAAGTTCAAGCACAGTTTCTCCCTCCTCAACTGCATCTGCCATCATTTCGAGCTCATCTCTTTCTGCTTCTTCCAGTTCTTCTCTTGAACCATCTGTCAGTTCACAGGTCATTTCATCTAGTGTTATCGCGACCACAAGTGATATTCATTCTGAACAGAGTGCCGAACCACATAATTTCGAAGGAAGTAGTACCTTTGAGAATACTGCGTCATCATACGCATCAATTCACGAAAGAACGTTAACTGAAACAGATATCAGTACACTGTTAACCACTATTACCGAGAGTGCTACTACCACAGAAAGAACAACTATCACTGATTTCTCCACCATAACTGATCTGGAGACAGTTACTGATACGGCTACATTAACCGCTGTCTCAACTATTACTAATACTGCTACCATCACCGATCTTTCGACAATCATAGATACGGAGGTGATAACTGATACCCTTACAGATTATGTTACATTAACCAACACGGCAACTATCACAGTTGTTTCCACCGTCACTGATACCGCAACTGAAAGGATCACAAACACAGAAACTATAACAAACACAGAAACTGTTACGGATTCTACTACCGAATATGAGGTTACAACTGAGACCTTTATGTCCACAGAAACAGATACGCTAACAAATGTCGAACTTTCAACTGTCACTAACACAGCAACTGTTATTGATACGATAACAAACACTGTTCTTAATACTGAAACCATTACAGAAACAGCAACAGTTACAAACGAGGAGACATCTACAGTGTTGCAGACAGACACCCAGTTTGTTACCGAGACAGACACAGTCACCGATACTATTCATGATATTTCTGTTCAGACCGTAACCCAAACTGAAACGGCGACAGAGACTCTAACTGATACAGTAACTAATAATATCTCTGATGTAATGACAGAAACAGTTACCACTCTAGGTACAGTAACAGAGACTGTAACTGCCGATAATACAGCTGTGGATGCTGAGTCACGTTCGCTTAGTAGTGGCTCACAGATAAGCAGTTCACTTACTAATGACCTAAGCGCTCATTCCCAACTTAGTAATCCCTTAAGCTCAGCCACCACACTTACTAATACTTTAAGCTCTTCCAAAAGTCTTAGCACTCCATTGAATACTGTATCCAGTAGTTCTATTACCTCTGGGACTGATATTTCATCTCTCATTTCTATATCTGTGGTTGATCGTGACCAAGGACCAACCAACAGCATTTTGCAACCCATAACTGCTCATTCATCATCCACCGGAGATATAAGATCATCAAATAATGTTGATGCAGTTTCGAGAACTGTTACTATGATCTCATCTGAAAGAAGTCTCACTTCTAGCAAAATTTCCAGTTTCCATCCAAGTTCTTCCTCCAATTCTGAATCAGTTGTTAGTACATTTTATTCCACAGTCACTCCAACAATCGACCCTGTAACCGATGTGAGTGTGTCGTCTACAATAAGTGTCGATCCTTCTCTCTCGTCTCGGTTACCAATTTTCAACTCTACGTCTACCTTCCACACAACCTCGGCCACTTTGTTCTCTAGAAGTATAGGAACTTCAAGTATCACATCAGGTGCCACTTCTGATGTTACCCAAAACGAATCAGTAGGATCACTAAGATCCACAGTCACATATACAAGCTCCTCCAATTTTACTAGTTCCAGTTCTCACAGCAACGGTCACACTATCAATATTTTTTCCAATGACACGATATCCTCTACATTAGGAAATGTTTGGAACTCTTCCAAGAATATTATTGCAACATCCGACTCTGAAAATGAGGAGATAACTCTAAATACCACAGTTCAAGAGGTCAACACTCTGTTTACTACTACATGCCCAGAATCGGAGATAACCAAAACTAACAACAGAGAGATATCAAATGAAACAGGTAGAGTTTACTCAGTAACAATTACTGAAAATTCAAGAACAACTGTTATTGCAACTACGTGTGATGGAGGATGCCCGATTGAAGCTGTAAGTTCACCAGTGCAATTAGACCAATCATCAAACAACATGCATGATCGTGTTCTATCAAATACACCATCTATCTCTGCTGTTTCTCCAACTGATGCGATTCAAATGGTTGTAACCGGTAAGTCTGAAGGACGTCTGGTGGAGCCTACCAACACAGTGGTGAATGGTCAACAACAGGTGGTAACATCAACTAAACCATCTGGAAAGCCTATAGTTACCGAACAAAGTACATTGAATTCAGTATCTGAAGCAACCAACGGCTATGTTAACACAAGTCTGCACCCACAAGATGACTATGTTACAAGCACATTAGTTTTGCACTCATCCACGGTTGTTACGTCTGTTCATTCTTCGTCAAAAGCTAGTAGCTCCACCCACAGCGTTGCATATTATTCTGATAATGCAGCCATGAAGAAGAATAACATTCTTTCTAAGAGGAATATTCCACTATGTTTCTTGCTTGTGCTGTCACTCTTCTAGAGCAACTACTGTTAATTATGTACTATATTAGAAATACATCAATACCATTTTTTTTACATATATAATGATTGCTTTATTTCCATATACCCTTAACCGTTCACAAATAAACACGCAGTTCCCAATGTCCTAAATGTTTGGGAGTCGAACAATTCAACAAAGAACATATATATACATTCTTTTGAAACATATCGTAAATTAAAATAAGATAAAAAAATTAGAACTTTTTTTTTATTTAGAAACTATTATACATATATAGAATCATTTTCTATTAGAGAAGAAAATGACTAATTATTGAAATGGATATTAAATGGGCAAATAAGAAGAAGTATGATTTATCTCCGAATTTTGTTGCTTGATTGGAATATGAAATATCTGGTAGCGTGTTTCCATCGTCAGAATCTAAAGACGTTGGTAGGTTGTTATTTGTTCCACTCTGCCCAGACATGTTCTCGGATTTGGTGCCTGTATTTCCACTGCTTTCAACTGAATCTGGTGAATGGGAACCGACCAGGGTAGTGGTAATCGCTTCGTGCGACTCTGTGAACCGAACTTTTATCGGAGAGGAACATCTCCATTTTCTGTAGGAACCGAACTCTTATCGGAGAATGAAGTACGATCATCTCCACCTTCTGTAGGAATAGGAGTAGGCAATACTACTGTCTTGGAATTACCGCCTGAAGACATTGCAGAGGCTGTATGGAAATAGCCAGCTAATGTATCTTTGTGCATTTTGGAAGAGCTCTCTGTTTTAGATCTTATGACATTTTCAGTTCTTGGTAATTCAGAGATATCACCATAAATAGAGGAATGGGTTTGTGCCAATTCTATGCTCTCTGACGATGCAATTGAATCCATTATACTAGATGATTTTCGAGATCCCCTATATGTTCCATCTTCAGTTTTGGTTGTAGTGTTTATAATGTGATGATAAGAGGAAGAAGAGTTTGGTAAGAGGGAAGAAGTTTCCTTACTTGCATTCGATGAATCTGACACGGTGCGTGATATAACCAACGAAGTTTCTGAAGTATGGGAGAGATTCAATGTTACGTCTGAATTTGTGAAATAATTCTGTGATATTCCCGACGATGCAATGACCTTCTCGCCTCCGGTGGAAGTCGATGAATAAGTAGTCTTGGAGGAATGTCTAGTTTTATCAATACCGACAATGTTCATACTGCTATCATCTACCTGAGTTTTGGATGTGGTAGAACTGTGCTCAGAATATCCCAAAGATACAGAGAGTGATTGTGAGGCCATGTATGATAATTCGCGTGTTTTAGAAAGTGTTGCTTGTTCGGTTGAGAATATAGGAGAATACAGTGTGGTACTAGTATAGTCAGTATTGTCTTCTATCAGACTAGATTGAGTACTATGGTCAATAGAGACATCTGAAGTAGTTTTTGTTTGATCTTCGGATGAAATAGATTCAATACTACTAGTAGTCTTTGGTACGCTAAACTCTGGTTGGTCACCATCTGGAATGCCTAGTACACTTGAAGTAGTTGTTGAGTGTGTTCTGCTTATATCATCAATATTGAAGGATCTAGTCGTAGAAATAGCAGAGGTTTGAACTGAAGAGGACACCTCAATAATAGATTGTGTGCCCATTGAAGTTCCTTGTAAGATAGATGTGGAGAAGGATGAAAGAAGAGACAAAGATACCTCAGGTGTCGAAACTCTCGATAACGATGTTGCTATTTGACCTGCAGCATCTAGGGACGATGACTCATCCTCATTTGACTTACTGGTAATAATTCCATTTGCTGATGTTGGGGCAAAACTAGATGATCCAATGTATGAATTTTGAGTACTTTCAGCTGGAGACATAGTTGGAATGGAACTTGACATCTTACCAGTAGTTTGTACCAGAGATAAAATAGACTCATCTAAACTACCAGATATTGAGTGTTGACTAGAACTTGAATCACTTGATACATTAATAGAGGTGGAATTTGCATTTCGAGAAGACGAAGGTTCAGTACTAATTGCACTTTCAACACTCGTATTTGAAGAAGGTGAAATTGTGCTAGTAAACTCAGAATGGGCATTCGAAGAACTTTTTGTTTTATCCGCCGCATCTATGGACACTGAAAATGTATCATCTGATGTACTGGAAATAAAAATTTGTCTAGTTGAACGAGTAGATGGTAAAGTACCAGTGCTTGAATTTTGGGAGCTCCATGCACCTGTATTTCTACCATTGCTATGGATCGACGAAGTGTGGGACTGTTGCGATTGGCCTTTACTTTCTGAGCTTATTCCTGATAAAACACTTGTAGAATTATGGGCTGCCACTGTATTATGGGAAGTTGAGGAAGTCTTACTTGAAGATCTTACTTTACCAGTAGCATCCAAAGAGATAGATTTGGAAAAACTGGATGGAACGATGTTACTAGTGACTGTTATCCACGATGAATTAGATACACTTGAAGTGGATGATTTGTTCTTTGAAACGATCGAGGAAGTATCAGCGTTAGGACTACTAGTGATTTTCGATTTGCTCGAATGTATATGGCCAGTATCTTCTCCTGTGTGTGATTTCGTGGATTTTAATGACGATTGGTCATGATTTGTG
The DNA here is from genome assembly GCA_030579215.1 of Maudiozyma pseudohumilis. Lineage (NCBI taxonomy): Eukaryota > Fungi > Ascomycota > Saccharomycetes > Saccharomycetales > Saccharomycetaceae > Maudiozyma > Maudiozyma pseudohumilis. Next base: position 32,954 of record JAKTPZ010000034.1, read on the forward strand.
CTTGAGTTTGCGGTGGAAGGATGTTCCAAAGATTGCAAGCTGGATTGTGGCCAAATAGAAGTAGACAAAACTAAGTTTGATGGTCTGGTACGAGAGACAGAAAGTTGGGTACTCGAAGAAACCTCTAAAATCGATGAACTATTCTTTCCAAATGGAATCTTTGAACTAGACGTCATCTTCGCTGGTTGGGTCGTTTTCACGATAGATAAAACTGATGGAAAAACACTACTGTTGCGCGATGTTTGAATTCCTGTTATTGCAGAGCTAACTGATTCTGTATTACTTGGACGAGGATTTGCATCAATAGACCGGGATGATTTATTTTCGAAAGAGGATTCCTGGATGGAAGGAGAAGTGTAAATAACAGTATCGGATGAGGTCGTATAACTGGATAGTGGCGATGCCAAATCAGATGTCTTGGTTGTTTGCGACATGTCACCAATTGATGGTGACGATACATTATGATTCAAGGATGTTTTTGAAGATCCATAGCCGGATATACTATTGGTTGATTGTAACCTAGAAGTACCAGAAGTAAACGAAGAGGCTGAGGAACTGATGGTGAAAGAATTATCCAAAGTATGCGAGATGTTGCCATGTGTTGAAATTTTGGAATTCGTGGAGGACATGTTGATTTGTAAAGTCGACGTAGTATGTGGGAGTGCGACTGACGAAATGAATGAAAAGGTTGAATTCATTGATGTAGAAGAGACGAATGATGTACCATCCCCATCTAGATCTACTGTACTAGAAGATGAACCACTTGAGTATACCAACGAAGAATTATTGTCTAGTGTAATTATACTGTGATCTGTATTGAATGAACTACGAGACAAACTGGTAGAGACAGAATTAATGGTAATATTGGAATGAGTGCTTAGCGCCAATGGTGTAGATAGTATATCTGAATCTGAAGACGATACAGAGAGGGCAGCCGTTACATTATGACCACTAGTTACAGTTGATTTAGCAAAATATGAAACGGATGAACTGCGTGTAACATTTGCAGGGGTCGTAGGTGAAGACAGTACTGTGGTTCTCTTAGTCGATACCGCATCAATACTTTTGGAAAGTGAAATTGTGCTGTCTAAGTTCGATGAAATGGAGTTTGATGGGCGTGCGACAGTACTACCAATAATAACACTACTGTTCGAATTAAATGATCCGCTTGATCTAGTGATTAATGATGAAGTAACAGAAGAGGATTGCTCACTAACAGTTATTCCAGATGGATTTAATGGTATATCTGAGATAAATGATGTATTGGATTGAGTAGTTAAAACGATATCACTTTTTGAGGAACGTGAAACGACATCCCAAGAAACTGACGAGTTAAGCGAACTACTTTGAGATGGGATGGATGTAGCATTTGCTGATAATGAAGTTGGTTCTGGCTCGTTTGTAACAGTCACTGATGATCCAACAACATCCGAGGATCCTATGAGCGATGTACTTTCAAATGACTTGTTGAATATACTCGACTGGATAGCAGAAGTGTGCGGCAGAATCGAACTTAAGAAGGTGCCATATGATGAATCATTACCAAATGAGGAACTGGAAGTTACCATATTCGTACTGGAAATTTCAAAGTCCGTAGATGGTGTTATGGAATGGAATGTAGACTCATTAGATTGAATCATAGAAGATACTACAGGTTTTAATGATATTGTAGACCCAACAGATATATTCTTGGAGTTCTCTTTTGTGGATGTAACTGTTGTAAACTTAGAAATAGATGAGTTTAAGGTTACGGAGGACATTGAGCTAGGATATGGGAACGTACTTCCATTTGAACTACCGGGCAGAATGATCGAGGGTTCAGAGTACGAAGTTGTCTTGGAGGTCGATGTTATTGATGTATTCGATAGAGTAGGTTCGGAGGAGGTCAATGCGGTAGAAGTCGTTAAAATACTCGATCCACTGGTCGAATGTTCAATGGTTTTCGAACTATTGAAACTAGACGCAACTGAGATACTACTCGCAGAATCATAAGTACTAGTATTGGTATTACTGTAGGTGGAGTAACCATCGATAGATTTCGAGGGGCTTGTTTCAGTAAGGGAAGAGTCTGTAATCGTAGAATTTGTTAGAAGAGAACTAAACGAGAAAGAACTGACTGTCATGATCTCTGTCGAATTAGAGGCAGTAGAAACTAAAATACTTGAAGTAGGAGTAGGGGGTGTAGAAAATTGGGACCATGAAACATTTGAATTTGAATGCGACAATACCCAATCAGATGACATCGAAGTGGTAGACACAGAAGCACTGGAGTTGGAAATATGGGAAATAAAATTACTAGATATGTCATGTATCGAAGATTTTGGAAGAGAAACTGAATTGTTGGAAGGTGAAATAACCGAAGTAGGGATGTGAGAATATTCAGACGTTACGGTAGAACCGATTGATGAAGATTTAGTACTATTGCTTTTGATGTGCTCATTGGTTATAGTAATATCAGAAGAGTATCCAGAAGAGGTGATGGCTTGACTGTTTGTGTTTATAGTGTGATTTTGGGTGGAAGAAAAAATCATGTCATCCGACGACAATAAGCTGGAAGAATTATGTTGTATGTAGTCGCTTGTTGTTGTAAATATCGACTTTGTTGGAAAGGAGGGAACCTGGGATGAAACACTGCTGTTGTGATCGGCAGTACTGCGTTTAGATTCACTATTACTTTGATCACTAGCCAAAGACATGATGCTACTTGATATGTTTTCTCTATTCAATGATGACAATTCCTGTGAACTAATTATTTGTCCGTCGTTTGTAGATATGATAGGAATAGAAGATGTCAGATTGTTCAAACTTGTGTCAATGTTGTCACTGGATGATTTATCACTGCTCTGACTGGTCGTAATTGTCGAATAAAAGAAGGATGAAGTAGAATTGATTTCTTTTGAGTTAGATGCTGGTATTGATGAAGTGGATCTTGATGATATAGCACTTGAATTGGAAAAAACATCGCTGGAACTCAAAATGGTTGTAATCCTTGCTGTTGATGATGTAGTGTCAGGTACAATAGTTGTTCTGGATTTCGAGGTAGAGTTGGTTAATATAGACGTCATTGGTATCGTTGAGTTTACTGCTGTTTGACTTAAGGAGCTAAATGATTCCGAAGATAATTCGAGAGAGGGACCTAATGATGAACTGAAAGAAACGTTACCTGTTTGAGACGTCTGTACTGGATATTTGGTAACAGATGATTCTATACTTGATAATATTTCTGTACTCAAGGATTTACTATGGTAGTTTGTAAAACTGGACATAGAATTATTTTGTAAATGAGTAGACTGGATAAAGCTCCTGGACCTAGAAATATCGCTCTCGGAACTAATAATGTTAATCGAGCTAGTCACAGGTCTTGAACTATTTGTGTGGTGAACGGAGTCACTTATACTGGAAGTCATCAATTGATTAGATGAGCTTGGTGATGAAGAAGAAGAAGAAAATGGAACTGTAGTGTTAGATTTATCGGTAGTATAAGATGAAGTTTCTAGGTTAGAGGCTTCCTCTGTGGATGATGATTGTTGGGTACTCAATGTCAAACTGGTTGAAGACCCCGGAATACTGATGGTTGGACTTGTGCTCATTGAAGAATTTCCAAAAGTAACTAATTGTGATGTAGGTGAACTGAATGTACCTGAGTCAATCAAACTGTGCATAGTTGAGGAGATTGTTACTTCTAAGGATGGTACCGAGCTCACCTGAGTGCCAACAGAAGAGGGTTGAACCGAAGCCAAAGACAATGAACTTGTATTTGCAACAACGGATGTACTACTGGAGGTCTCCAAAGAAATAGTGATTTGGGTGATCAATGTGGAAGACACCTCTGCCTCAGTTATATCTGTTTGATTGGTTGCTGTAGTGGATATAGAATCAGTTAGAGGTCCGGAATGCGTAACACTAATTGTATCATATATGCTACTGGAAGTATCTCCATCGGAAGAATCGTACTCAGTAAATGTTGCTGTAGTATTTGACTCACTCCTACCAGAAGACATGTTTGCTATGGTCGAAGTTAAGTGGCTAGTCACAATTGACTCAATGGAATTAGTCATTTTACTTGTTGAATATAAATTCGATTGTTCAGAGTTCGTAGACTCATGTATGTCAGCAGATGATAATCCACTGGAAGCTTCTAATAGTGAGGAAACTGAGATATCAGTTATAATACTGGAAGAACCGTACATGCTTTCAGACATGTTTGATGTCATTGAGGATATCATGGTTGATGCCATAGACTTTGTCCCAGAAGTGAAGTTGTTTGATAGTGTAGCATCTTTCTCGACTGAGCTTATTGTCTCTGTCGAAACTTCTGAGGATAATGTCTCAATAGTTACCACGTCGGATGGATGATGTGTTACCTCTGAATATTTGCTGCTGAAAGACTCTCCGCTAGTAGATTCCGGAGAGATAACAGATTGTGAATAACTTGATGAGGTATCAGATGAAACATCAGTAAACAATTTTGATGAATCACTGTTAGAGAACGTAGAATCAGTAACACTTACAGCCAATGTCACATTGATAATCGAAGACGTCTCAACAGCTGATGATTCTGTATCATCCGTGGAACTAAAATTATCAGATTCTTGAGATGTCAAAAAACTATTGGACGGAACAGACGAGGACTCACTAGGTAGAGCAGACATGGTTGAAGAAGCGGTCGAACTAGGAATATTTTCTGAAGGCATTGATGTAGTCGCAGTGAGAGAAGACATATCCAAAGTTGAGCTGCTAGTTAAACTGGAAACTATTTCGCTACTCTTCGACGTCCCAGTTGGTTGTTCGGAACGACCTGACTGCGAGTAAGATTCTTCAATTTCAGTTACCACAAAGGTTGTCTGTACGCTCTGTGTTGTACTGACAATTTCCACTTCAATTGTATGAACAACGGTTGCTGCTTTGGTCGTCGTGTAGGAAGATTCCACCTGAACTAAACTACTAACTGTTCTCACCAAAGTAATATATGTTTCAATTGTGGATGTTTCCCAAGATGTTTCGACAGATTCCTTTTCTACGGTAGATTCGATAACTGCATATGATGTTACTGTGTCCAACATTGTTGATGTGCTATAACCTGTTGAAGTTCCAACACTTGTCAATAATGTGTAAAAAGTAGTGTAAACATGTTGGTGACTTGTTTCAAGGATTGCAAAACTCGTCAAAATTTTTGATGTGACCCAATTTTCAACTGTGGAAATATCGTGACTAGTTAAAAATGTTCGTAAAGTGGATTTAGAAACACTGACGTCACTGTTACCGATACTAGCGCTGGTAGGGCCCTCCGGTTTCGATATATCTGTTGTTGAAGGAAGGTCCGAGGAAATTAGACTTGCACTCTCTGCAGTAGTGGTTGGATGACTAATTTCCGGATAAGTATGCACACTAAGGTCTGACGTAATAGTCCTAGTATAAACAACGGTCGACTTTTCTTTACTTGACGTCAAATATTCATGCGTTGTAAACATTGTATTTGTAATAACATCCGTGATCGTTGTTGCCTGCTGTGACGTTGTCACAACTGTGTATTCGTATTCACTTGTTGAGACTTTGACTCTTTCCGTTATCATAAGGCTGGTAACGGTGGCTGTCTCAGTCGCCATATACCTAGTTGTGAATGTACGCGTCCTGACTTGCTTGAATGCTTCTGATTCAACTGTAGTTTCAACTGAAGTTACCCATTCCTCATAAAGACTTAGAAAAATACTTTGTAAAAACTCGATATCAGTATACTCGGATGTAGAAGTTCCTCTGAAAAGGAAATCTAGAGTGTATACTTTAGTAGAAGTAATTGTACGAGTTCTTTTCCCCCAATGCCATGGCCACAGCCAGTCGGGAAGACTAGGCCATCTCTTTTCAAGGGGGTCCGAATCCTCTAGATCATCGTCGTTATAATCATACATTTCCCTAAACTCGGTAACCATTGGTAAAAGATCACCCCTGGCAGTATGGGTTACGGGTGGTGCAGTAATTGTATCATGAGGGTGTGCTTCTGCTAACGCAGAAAACATACCTTGGAATAATAATATCTGGAATAATAAAGTTAGCATTTTGATCTGATGCTTTCCTCTTATTTCTGTTGTTAATGTTCCTAAATGATTTTAGAAGAAAAATAAATACGGGAAGATGAAATGACTCGAATTAAGGTGCATATATTTGAAATTGATATACTACCTTAGTTGGTTATATAGCACCGATATTAAAGTCTTTAGAATATTCTAAAACTATGAAAAAGGGATCAAAAGGGCGGACCCTGCAGTAAATGGCGTGGGTGATCTTCCAAAATGTATTCTTTAACCGTGAAAAGTATAATAAATGTGTAACCTAAAAATTTCTCCTCTCTGGGCTAACAGTAGTTATCGTGTTGTTTTTTTAAACTGTGGTCGCACACCCCTGGGTTCTAATGCATTAAAAAGTCTAAAACAAAAAGAAACCCTGTACAGTTGAATTAATGTAGGATTTGCGAAGAGTTCTGCTCATCTACACTGGATTTTTTTCAACTTCGACCGAAATATCTCCAAAGAGATATTGTTACAGAAAATCAGTACAAGGCACTAAAATATCTCTACAAAACTTGGATCGGTTCGATTTACCCTTGCTGAATTTCTCCTCTTTGGAAACACGAAAATAGAGGAAGAGGCGGAGGTGCTATACTGAAACCCTCATGTTACAATCTATTGTCGGATCATGCACCTGTAAGGGTAAGACAAATACACGCCCTGGACCCTTTAGAATAGTCAGTAGCGACTTAACAAAAGAAATACTGACACAGAAATACTGACACAGGAATATTCACATTTCATTTTTGGCAATGTAACGCAGAGGCCACTGCGGAAACGCGCACAGAAATAATTATCACCCCATTTCTCATCGAGCAAGCATCGGCTCCGTTGCTTCCGAAGGGGCAAAGCTACGGCACTGCAGGGGTATTTTTCTTTCCTGCCTCGTTTGACACCACTAACTAAATTTGCTATTTTCTCCCGGTAGGCTCCATGCTTCATCCCACAAATTGGGTGATTTTCTCCTCTCTAAGAAGGCCGCGAAGTGGAAAAAATGACGCCATTTTCAATAGTGTTCAATTTCACGATGTCCATTTGGTTTGTATGAACCTCTGCGATAATGATAGAAACATATCTACTGGATTCTTATTTTAATCACTACGCCCAATTCTAGGAAACTATTTTGCTGATTTCCAGATGTAGATCGCGGAGCCCCCTGTTCCGCTGTTTTTGTACGGCTATTGGGCTGGCTGAGGCTAAATGGCCCATTTTAGAATTATGAAGAGGGTGGGATGAAAATGCTGCCCGTGCGTACTCTCTTCTATCAGGAAGCCTGGAGCTGTTCAATTTCGAATATATGATGAGGGGAAATGTTGTGTCGTATCTCCTCACGGACTTGTTCCTACGTACCTTGTAGAGAGGGTGAACATTTCGGCTGATTTAGGCAAAGGTACCCGTACAATGACCTCTGTGAACCGTAACAGTACGAAAGGTGGTCAAATATCCTAGGTGTCTCTTGCGGATTTAAAACTTTTCTTTTTTCTTTTTCCATCTTTCTTTTTTATTGCTCTTCCTCCTTTCGTTCGCATGTAGTAGCTTCCGGAAGTGACCGTTAAATCGATGATCTGCATGTACCTCCTGCTACTGTTGTGAAATTACTACAACAAGAAAATCACATGCACACTAGCGATTACATAAAAATTGCATGTAAGGGCGAATACACATGTTCGGTCCCTTTGCATCAACTAAGAAAAGGGCGGATCATTTTGGCCGGGGGGTGTATACTCTCTTTCATTAACAGGATATTAACCATGTACATTTACTTTACCGCACAGGTCTTTTTTGATTAAAATTTTTCTTTTCTGGTTTCTGGGGACTTGAATTGGGAAGACGATCCTGCATTTAGGTAAAAAGTGGGATGACAAGGGGGTTTAAAGTTTGTGTTGTTCCCAATTACATTTCGGCTCTTTTTTTCTTCCATAGCCATTGAGATTTTCCAGTGTTGGTCTGAAAGATCAACAACCTCTCGGAGCAATCGGATATCTTACACTAAGATATACCCCTAGATATTAAACATCCTGCTATGTTTTATCGATGTGCAATGTGGCTAATAAAAGAGCCGTATAATTGGGTGTTGCTTTTTTTCAGGGAGGCTTTTGCATGTACATGGAACGTGGGATTATTTCATCCTTTTCACTTTATCGGTGAATAATGATGTATTTGACTAACCATGATTACTTGTCGGAATAGATAGTGAATAGCACATGTCTGTTTCTGTTATATTATGAAACTATGGCGCGATTGTATTTGTGGGCAGTGTCAGTGCCACAGTGCTGAAGGCAAATGCAACTAATATTGGAGAGTGTCTTAACAGCCCATTTGTTAAAAAGAGTGGAATGAAATTTGAATGTATGGGAGATAACAATATACGTCTTAGGGTGGTTGGATTACGGCTTTGTAGTGTTTCTATTCTTGTTCAATGGTCACTTTCACTAAGCCAACATATAGGTCAAACGTCGTTGCAATTGTAGAGCATATTTCCCAATAATATATTTGTGTGTTTTTTTTAGGAGCGCGGCAAGTAGAACGCAGTTGGCCTGGCCACACAAACGCCGCACAGCTGCTCTGCCTGACCTTGCAGTTAGTTATAGAAATACATATACAACTATTTCTTTTAACTCATTTATTTTATTTCTTGAAACATAAACTGCTAATTACATAAAATTATTCTATCTATCTAGTACTGTTCAACTTCGACGTGGTCACCGTGGTTCTCAGACGACTTGATAAAGGCGGCGACACATGCCAGGTGGTGGAAGGCAGCACGAGGGGTGGAAATAACCAGACCCTTGTTCTTCTGGGAAACAGCGGCGTGGAAGTTATCAAACTCGTGGTAGATACCGAAGGACTTCTCCTCTGCGACGTTGTAGACCTCCTCCTCGCCAGAGTGCTCGGCATCGTTACCGACACGGACACGGACAACAGGTGCGGCCTTGTTGTTCAGCTCGATCATGATGGAACCGTTGACACCGTAGATCTTCAGGTAGATCCACTTGTCAGTAGCACCAAAAGCGGAACCGTAACTGAAGGAACCGATACACTTGGAGTCACGGATCTTTAGGGTAGAGAAGACAATATCGTCGGCACCGGAAGCCTCGCGGACCTGGCTGGTGAGAGCAGAAATAGAACCGATCTCACCGACTAGAGCAGTCAGTAGAGCCAATTGGTGAACACCACCGTCGGACAAGAAACCTCCAATGTGCTCTGGGTGCTGTCTCCAGGAGGTAGCCATGTACTTGTTGTGGGTGACAAATGGACCAGTAGAGTTGTGCTGGAAACCAACAACCTCACCAATACGTGGTAGGTGCTTCTTGGCGACGGTAATAGCGTCTAGGAAGGACCAGTTCTCGGAAATGGCGACTGGGATGTCGGTGGCCTCAGTAGCAGCAACAAGAGCTCTGGCCTGCTCCATGTTGGCAGCAATTGGCTTCTCAATCTGAACTGGCTTGCCAGCAGCAATACACTTCTGGACAATCTCCAGGTTGAACTGGGCTGGAAGAAGAGCATCGACATAGTCGACCTCTGGGTCCTGAATCAAAGCGTCCATGCTCTCGTATACCTTGTCGTGAGGAATACCAGCGGCCTCGGCAAAACTCTCAGCCTTAGCCTTAGTCTTGTTGAAAGCAGCGACGACCTTAAACTGGTCTGGGTGGTCCTGGAAAACAGGTAGGTGACCGTCTCTGGCAAAGATACCGGTACCAACAACACCAATGTTAAGAGGAGACATAATGAAACAATAAAAAATAGAGTGAGTGAGACTATTTGGGATGCTCTGGGGCTCTGAACTTATAACCACATGAGACCAAAAACCCCAAAACGTTCCAAAAACAAAACACAAAAGATGAGGTAATCTAGCAACAATGTGCCACCCTTATATACCAACAAGGCTGGTTCTCACAATGGTGACATAGTCGCCTCCATGCACTTGGGTCTACCCCGCCATGTGTCCCCTGCGCACCTGCGGCACACAGGCAGCCCCCCCGCACACGCTCGATGCTTCACGGCAAAGACAAGCCCGCACAAACGGCGTTAAGGATATGGTGCACGGGTGAGCGGTCTTATAACGGATCGCGTGAGTCCGACGAGGCGGCAGCCTCTATTCCGCGGGTCAGCTGACTTTGGGAAGGAGGTCATGTGATACTTGTGTTAGGTCATGTGATCTTGCCGTCACGTGCCCTCCTGTATTTTGAGGTGGGACTCTGGCTGGAGGGAAATTTCACCCTGCACAACCTACTCTACAAGAGACCAAGCAGCGTTGATACAGCTACAGTTCAACACCTCAAAAGCACAATTGCGACATGTCGAGACGGCTTAAGCGTACTAATCTTTTCTCTAAAGATGTCAGTTCGCTCTTATATGCTTACGGGGACGTCCCGCAGCCGTTGCAATCGACGGTGCATTGCCTCGACGAGGTAGTCGCACAGTACTTGGTCGACGTTTGTGCGTCCGCTGTGCACACTTCTCAGGCGGCAAAGAGACCCAAGGTTAGACTAGAGGATTTCAGGTTTGCTCTAAGGAAGGATCCAGTGAAACTGGGCAGAGCCGAGGAACTGATCGCCACAAGCAAAGTAATTGCAGAGGCGAAGAAGCAGTTCGACGAGACTGATAATTCTCAGTCATTAAAGAGGTTGGGGAACGACCCAGGTGCCGGCGATTCCAGTTTGGTCGACCATGATGCTGAGGTCGACGCTGAGGTCGAGGAGGAAGAGGACGATCACGATTCTGCCGATGAGACGAGATCGAGCCCTGTCAAGAAGAGCGCAGCTCCAAGGCCCAAGGCTAAACAAAAGCCTAAAGCAAAGAAGCAGAAGGTGTAATTACCTGGAAATCCTGCATATACATATTTTATATCTACATAATAACGATACGGTCTATTCTATTGAAACTTTCTTTATTTCATCTTGTATCTTACTTTGAAGATATTTTATTTTTTATTTATATTTTATTTACTTACTTTTGCTCTATATCCGTTCTCGGTCTGTGTACAGCCGCTAGTGCAGGTCAAGTTTGTACACGTTAGGGTCCTTCTCTTCCTCGTCGAGGTAGTCTGCGACACCGACGAATTTGTTCCACAGCTTGTTGAAGTTCGATAGGAGCAGGTTGCTCAAGTTCTTTGGCAAGTCAATGTAACTGCGGAAAATGAAACGAAACGCCTCCTTGACATTATGGATCTCAGAGTTCCACGCTTTTACCCAGCGGCTACCTTGAGTTAAACCTGCTCTGGAGCCAGCCTTTCTGGACTTCTTTGGCATCTTGACATCTTGGAACATGCCTTGCTCATTCGTTTCAGTCACAGCCTCCGCGTCCTTTTTCGTATCATCGCTACTCGAGATGTTGCTAGAGCCATTCAACTTCTTACACTTGTCAATCAAAGATCCGGTGACCTCCCCGACTAACTTGAAGAAATTGTTATTGCGGAAGAAGTTGGAAATTGCACTCTGATTGTCACAATCAATACGCTCATTGTATAGTACCTCAAAGTTGTTGATAGACTCGATAGACTTGGATAGACGGTCGAAGGTGTTTAGAAGAGAGATCAGTTCAAATTTTGTAAGACGGTTAACGACATTCTGTCTGGAAGTGTTGTCAGCATCGTTTAGCTCAAAGAGAATCTTTAAACTGGTGGCGTAACCAGTGGTCTGGACCTTACCCCACATCTTGCATCTGTCGCAGTGCACACAGTCCATGATCTTGGTAACGTTCTTGAAACGGATTCTGAAATCATCCTTGATGGACTGGTCCCAATCATCCTGGAACATTAAATTCTCATCAAAGATCTTGCTGTCGAGTTGAGATACGATGTTGATCATCTTCTGCTTCACATCGTTGTCGTACTCGTTACAGAAGTCCAGCTCTTTTAGGTGTGGCATGATCTTGTACAGAGACTTGGCTACGATGGCGTAGTTGAAGTATATGTTGGAGACCCTTTCAGGGAAATTACCAACACGCATCATGAACAAGTCTAGGTCAGGACCCCATTCTCCAGTTGTTGTGTTAAGGTGGTCATTAGAGAGATGAGTACCAATCGATGCATGTAGACCGGAAACAATTCTGTAGAAAGCATCCTTTGCCAGGCATTTATCCTGCTCATCGGATGAGAAACAGTTCTCTGCATAAATAGCCTTCCAGATCTGACCGGCTTCCTGACCACCGTAACCGGTGAATCTCTCAGGATTCTTAGACAGGTCAACAAGAACAGCGTCTGGGCTGAGGAAGTCGTTGATATCGTAGTAATTCACGTCATCGGCAGCACTGTCTAGTTGGTTGTTATTTTTGTCCTTGTTATCACACAACTGGTTTAAGAAGGAGCCATCGTCGTCAGGAGTGTGATGAACATCATTCTCATCGGATGTGTTGTTGTCCAAGCTTCCCAATACCTCAGGTTGCCAGTACTCTGGCAGACTGTCCCAATCCTCAACAACATCGACAGCGCAACTTCTGCTGAAACATATACCGTCGTTATTTTCCCAGATAGTGCACTTCTTGAACGGATCGAATTTGAAATACTTGAAAAAGTCTGTGTGGACTAAACTCAAAATATCCTTCCTTATCTTCTTGTTAATACTATTTATTTCAGAAATAGAAACGTCACAGCCAGGGCCTAGGTTTTCCTCCTTGTCCATCTTGCAAAACGGGGTAGAGTCCGAGACCTCGGGACTCTTCCATTGTGGCTTAGGAGTATCCACGGCACCGCCTTCATTCTTGCCCAGTCCAAATGCATTCTGCTGCTCTGCTGAAACTGTAACAGCGCTCGTAGCAGCGAGTATACCAATGATGGATGTCAATTTCATCCTGTAATATACTAAATTATCTATCTTTAGTAAGCCTCCGTTCGGGAACTCTGTATAACGTAATTAAACCAAAACGAACAGCTCTAGAGATATTGTCGTTCGTATCTTATTGCAAGATACATACACGACATATCCCGAATACGTTCAACTGCCCCGATTATTAAATATTAATACAGATTTGCCACCGGGCATTCTCCGTCGCCCAGTCCAGCAGGTTCAACCCTCCAAAGCCGTGACAGTTCCTCGGCACTACGCCACCCGTCTAACGCGCCGCGATGCCACCCACCCGCAGGAAAGCTCCACCGTGTTAAGAAGGCGCGAATCGCGGAGAATCCGGTTCACACAGAAATTCCCGTAGAACAACGCGAGCTAGAGCGCCACACGCTGGTCGTATTATGTAATGGATCCAGCTTGTCAATGGTATTTTTGGTACATTTCATAGTGGATTAAATGTGCTACACAATACATGTTCTATTCAGGAAGGCAGAGGTATGCAGTGGCTCCTCGCAGTACTGCTAAGGGAAATCGGGGTTCCCAGGAGATTCCCAGGGAACCCCCTGCTAAAATGCTAATAATAAATAAACGTAATAGGTTACATCGAGGAGACGCCCGCGGAGCTGACGCCCGCGGGAGGATCCATTAGACAAGGACACTTGGCATTGTTTTCCAGGAGCATGAGCCCCGTTTTGTAGGGTGCGAAATGCGATTATTCGTACAGGTTTAGTAGTGTATCAACACAAACACCGGTGCGGTACTTTTTGGCAATGCAGATATCCTCGATGAGTTCGCGTGGAAGGTCGGGGAACATTTCCACGAGTGACTCCAGCGTTTCAGTCTGTTCGTCTTCCTCCATCTTTTTCACAGCTGTTTGCAGGAAAGTATCGTCTTTGCTGGTTGTGGTGTTCTTGTTTTTAGGTTTCTTAACTGTTGCAGTTTTCGACTTAGACTGTTGCGTGGCTTCTGATATTGGTGACGTGGCAGTTGGACTGGTGAAGAAGTCGTTGAACATTGACACCATTGATGTGGTTATGTCGTCTATAGGATTGTATGCGGATTCTGCCAAGGCGTTGCTGGAATTTGATGTTTCTGTGTTTTCTGATTCGGATGCTGTTTGTTTCTCCTTCTCCCTAATATCGTTTTGCTTCTTCTGGTTTTCGTTATAGATTGTCTCAAAAGCACTCTCATCCTGAATTGTTAGATCGCTTCTCTTCAAATTTATTATAAAGTTAGTGGCTCCTTGTAAACTGCTGAGGTAGTATTGGTCCTCACTCTTTAAGAACTTCTCGTATCTAAACCGTTCTATGTATGTGATATTCGATACCAAATTTCTGACATTGCCACGGAGTATAACATAGATTAGAAGGGGTATGAAGCTATCGGCTCCATCTTTATCCAGCTTAAAGTGCCTTAGAATCCCAAATATAACTTTGCAAGAGTTTAGTATACACACCATCTTATCTCTTGGGGCTTTGAAATGATTGATCTTATTGAGCTCCTTTCCAGCTAGTTTTAGAAAACGATTTAACTTGGTAGATATTTTGTTTGGTATGTCCAGGTTCTCAAGTTCGATAAATGAATACTCGTTGATCTTGTCATGTAGGAATTCATCGTTGAGTACATCTGATTTATGCGACTCATCTAGTTCTTCTATATCAACCTTTTCTGCTAGTTCCGGTGAAAAGCAAAAGGGGTACAGCTTGCCCATGATTAGTTTTTCGATGCCCTCTTGGGCGTTGACCAATCTTGCATGATCAAAAGAGTTGAATGGTTCAAACTCAGAAAACTTGCCATATATAAATATCTTGAAGTTTGTCACAAGTTTCTCTTGCTCCTCTGCAGTCCAGAATTTTCGTTGGGTGACGAAGTTGGATAGGAAAGATCTAGTGTATTTAACCAGAGGTTCAGCCTTAGGGTTCTTAAAGTCATTGATGAACATTTGGAAATCAAAGAATGGCTCCTCCTGCGGATTGTCACCCTCATTAGTCTGCTGTTCTGGCGACTTATTCTTTTCTTCCAATTCTCTAGAGATTTCCTCGGATTCATTGTGTTGCGGCACATTCGGTGTGGGAGATTTAGGCTGACTTAACGGATCAAACTCCCGTAACAACTCAGACATTTTAAGGATGATGTAATCAGAGATATTTACACAGTTGATGATCTGTTCTGTAATATAAGAAACACTATATATATTGAACGGTAAGTATGCTTCTGGCTGTTCTTTTGATTGTTTGTATAATGCAGTTGTTCCCGATGTACAGCCGAGAAGTGCAACAGCGCGGCGTTCCTGACAACACGGTGACGTCTGTACTGAATATTTTCTGGAAGGTATATATACGAACATTTGATGTATCAAAAACTAATAAAGAACTACACCTTTTATCCTTCATCAAACTATTTATAATGAGGTTTTTGTGAACTAAGTGCTTTTGGAAATATCTCCTCTATTTCTGAGTATCGATTGGGTCTGTATCATCACCAACTAAACCTCGGGAATTCTCATATAAATATTGACAAAAAGTGACGTGTTTAGGGGTATTCCCTGATGTAAGATGCTTTTTATCGAATATTTGAAATTCATATACTAGGCAGAATTTAGGAATTCGATATATTTAGCTGCCTGGTCAAAATTAAATGCTACCAGTAGCGTAAACCCATTAAACATGCACATTTTAGTTATATCGTTTATTGATTCCTCAGAATTACTGTCATCTACGACAAATATCAAAATGTCATTATCTTCATTGGCTAGCGGTGCTATCCTTCTCGTTATGTAGTCGGCATACAGTTTATGATATGAAAGGGTAAGGAAGAGAACAGACCTTCCCTTCACTAAGTAATCATAATATATTTTCGTTCCACCTTTGGAAGAAACATACCTCCAATTTGTGTTCTTTAACTTGTCCAGCAATGGATTTTCTTTTTGGGTTGTGTTAACTAGAACGGTTTTCCCGGGTCCCTGCGTTTGAAAGGGTCGTTTATTGTATTGTTCCTTGTCCGTATATCCAGAAGTTGGCCTTTGCTGGTTAAAGGAATTTATAACCTGTCTTGATTCTCCCTTTCCTTGTGGTGTGGTAGACTGTGGGGCACTGGTTTGATTATTTGGAACTTGTGGAGGTTGCGATGACGTATCACCATTCTTTTCTCGAAGTTTCTTGACTCCAGCAAGGATACTCTGAAAGGAGGTCGGGTCCGTATTGTTCATAACGCAACGGAGAGGATGTACTACTTTGGTATTCAATACGGCAGCAGTAGGTTGGAAATATTAGGCGAATGATGTTCACTTTGTTCTGTTATTTTTCTCATGTGTTGGAAGGGTATCTTCTATCTCATTGTAGCGGCAATAGTATGGACAAATAAAATTTATCAAACCCCCAGCAGTAAAGTGCATTATACATTTAAAAAGTAAGACGAGAAAAAAGCAAGGGAAAATGGGAGCAGATGGAGGAAGTATTACCAAGCAAACGCATTTAACATTACATGATAGTACTGGAGATGGCAATATCGCATTAGATGACAATCGTAAAGATTTTTCAGAATCTTCTGTATGGAAGTACAGTAGATTATCCAACAGGCCGTTAGAAGAACCTATTGTCAGTGATTATAAGGGAAGGCTGTTTAACAAACTCGACGTTGTGAAATGGTTATTATCAAAAGATAAGGCAGCATATTCAGAGAAGCAACAACAAGAGTTTAAGGATCTAAAAAGGCTCGATGACATTGTTGAACTTCAAAATATCACCATTGTTAATGAGGGAGGTAATGGGGATGATTTAACCATAAGATGTAATTTCGGAGATGATGTACTATCTGAGAACAAGCGATTTATCTATTTAGTGAAGTGTGGGTGCGTACTACCAAGCAGCTCAGTTACTCGCAAAAATATAGCTAACATCAAAAGAATATGTCCAAATTGCAGTATACCGTACAAGAGTCTGGATATCATAACGATAAATCCACCTATAACAAGCAAGGAGGTATCGGAACAAATAGTGAGGATGGGAAAACTCAAGGATAGATTGCTTCATCATAATGGTACCCCCATTAAGATGAAGAAGCGATCCAAAAGTACAACTCAGAACATTGTTTCAAAGAAGCAAAGGAAGAACCCGGAGTAGTTGATTATTATGAAAAATATGGAATTGATTAACTTTGGTTTATTTATTCGATATGAATATATGTTGTATATACAAGCCAAAAATCAAAGTAGATATTAGTTAAAAGGTTAACTTTACAAAACAAAGAAAGAAAGGAGCATGATATCTAGATTTCTGGAGTTTCTGATGGTGTTTTGTTGTTGCCTATCTATTGAGCTGGTGTGGCTGGTTTCTTCTCATCGTTATTTGGAGAACCTTCAATCTGCTTAGCATCTGGGGTAGTGACCTGTTTCTCGTATCTTCTACCATTCATGTATAATGTGTAGATTAGACCACCTGTCATATATAGAGAACCACCAACAAGGGTCAGCACCGTCAGACGGTGTAGAGTGTCACTCAGTCTTGTGTACCATGCGTACTTGGCCATTATTGTAATTGATATGGGAGTTTGATTGTTTATTGATATACGAAATGTATATTGTTTCAATTTAGAATTAACGTGTAGTTTGCGTTGCTATTGATCGTTCGTTGTTCCCCGGTTGCTTATAAGAAGTGTATATTTGCGCAAGGAGTTGTCTGACTACGCTTTGGCCTATTCCCTTTTTTTTGGGTTCAGTAAGGTGAGAGGCCGTAGAGAGTGATAAATATTGAAACAACTTAATGATACCAAATATTCGAATAACCCAATGCGTACTTCCGCAACATATGTTATTAATAGCATTCAATAGTATTAAATAACACTATATGCGAGTTTTCCTTTATGAAATCATAATGTTTGTTAAATAAAGTTTATAAGTAATGAGTATATATATTATTACTACATCTAATTCGCAGGCATGACGGCATTGTATAACTCGCTTGCGTATTGTTGAAGTTTACGGATGTACTTATCCTTCTTTGTCTCTGGTTCTGGCTCATAACCAAGGATCTTACGGGTGTAGCTCTTTGCCTTTTCAATTAGAGTCTTCTCTTCGACTGGCTCTGTGAATTGTGTTTGAACCTTGTTTACGTATGTCTTGAGATCATCTATGGACCAGGACTTGAACATTTTATCTAGACGCTCATTCAAAACCTTCATTTTAATTCCCATATTCTTGTTAGCAGACAATATTTTATCTCTAACATCACTGTAGAGGTCGGACTCTAGAACCTGAGACGAAGTGTCAATAGCCCAGTTCTTGAAATTATTCAAGGATTCACTGTTGCTGATATCCCACTCAATCTGGTCCAGCGAGTCTGAAATATTTCTGCCTACGGCCTGTAAAATATCTGGGATGGATGTATTCAATGACCTCTTATCATTCACAAAGCTTTTGAAAGAGCTGATCTTACCCTGACACCATGCATCGATATTTGACAGAGTCTCGTTGTTAAGATGTTTGGCAGCGTGCTCTTTACCTGTCGCCAAGAAATCAGTTAGACCACTCCAGGCAGATATTATCTGTTCTGGGGACTTGCCAATGAATGGGGACGACATGGTCTTGTACCTTAATAGATACCATTCCACGTCATCCTGGAAAAGCTCAAAATTTTCCACAGCTTGTTCAATGAGGTGCTCCCTAGTTTCAGTTAGGTCAGGGATCAAAGCAATACTGTGTAGATTTAGCCATTTGAGTAACTCATCCGATGTGAAGTCAGTAAAGACAGAGTCAGATATGTTGAAATTTGAGTCGAATAGCGATTTATTGAAAAGATCCAGTGAATCTAAGATTTGATATCTTCTAGCATCAAGCTCTATGGACTTCTGGTGAATAAAATCTACAATTGTTTGGACCATCTTTTCCTTGTTGGATTCAAACTTATTGTCAAACCCAACATTGTGTTCATCAATCCACTTCTTCAGATTTTCCATCGAGTAATTGTTAAAGTATGCGTCAAAAGGCTTAGCATCAAACGTCTCCACATTTCTCCTTATGGCATCGTAGTTTAGCTTCATGAGTCTCTCGATCCCACTGGAAGTGGCGCTTAAATTCAGGTTGATGGAATATTTATCCAGGAAACCTTGGAGAGATGGAGGAAGGGACGCAGTGAATAGTAACTCCTCGAAGGTTGCATTAAATATAGGGTGTGCAGCAGTGATATGAGAACAGACCTCGCTCCATGGAAAAGAGGAATTACGAACTGCCTCAAGACCGGTGCTATTGTTCGTAACATCAATACAGATTGAATTTAGAGTGAACCTCTCCGGGTCATTTACGGTGCTGTTAACAGACCCAGTTGGGTGATTGTCTGTAATTGAGGTGTCGGCAAACACCGTGCCTGCAGTTGATAAGCTCACAAAGGCAACTGTTCTCCATATATTATTGAGCAACATTGTTGGTAACGTTTTACCTAGATAGTGTCCTTATGAATAGTATATATAACGTTGTATTCGGGAACAATGGAGTGTTATATTTCTATAGTTGTGGAAGTAGATATGTTTCCCTGTTGCTTCTTTTTCTCCTTCGACGTAGAGATCCCCGAAAAACTTGCATCAAATAAGGGACCCTAAGAGGTATAAAATAAGGGTATTTACTTAAAACTTGTATCTTCAAGAAAGTAGCAAAATGGGGACTGCGATTTGTTGAACGCATAGAACTGAGGCATAACTGGTATGTATATACATCCCAGATAGCACACCGTTTGAC
Organism: Maudiozyma pseudohumilis; assembly: GCA_030579215.1. Classification (NCBI taxonomy): domain Eukaryota; kingdom Fungi; phylum Ascomycota; class Saccharomycetes; order Saccharomycetales; family Saccharomycetaceae; genus Maudiozyma; species Maudiozyma pseudohumilis. Next base: position 52,528 of record JAKTPZ010000034.1, read on the forward strand.
AACTTGTTTGTGATATCACTATATACGTAGTGTATGTGGAGTCCGTTACCACAGTAGCTTCAAATTTTTGTTTTGGAAAGCCGAGGCGCCTGGCGGACAAGCGCGAAAGCTACCAAAGGGAAGACCGTCAGAGGTTTCGAGGTACTGAATACGATGGAGTTCGGTAATGCTGGTACTTGAGGAAATACAAAAGACAACTGGCCTGAACTCGAAAACAAGGAACGCCTTTGTCCATTCATACCTCAGAAAAAAAAAAAGAAGGATCACAGCAGCATATTTGCTTCGTGAAGAGTTTTCAAGTCTGCACGTCAACAAATAACATGAATAACATGTCAAACACAAATTCTCCGATTCCCGGGAACCTCGGTACACCAGGTGCTACGCCTCTTCAAATGGGAGATGCTAATAATGAGCTATCAGAGAGTGTTGGAAATACATTCCATTCTATAGTGCCTGTTCCAATAAATGTTACGCGCGCCCAATCAGGCGGTATCCTCACTGGTGCAATTGCAGACCCAAAGTCTCTACAATACTCCCTCTCAAACTTAAATATCTTTCAGAATCTACCGGCAGAAACTGCGCGTGGCATTGATGATCTCACAAGAATGAAGATGGCTATGTTGAGTACGGTGCCTGATGAGGTCAAATGGGCCCTCAAGAAATATCTGTCCTACAGTAATAAGGCGCCATACATGATTAGTCTGAAAAATCTTCCAGAGTTACTACCACTTTTCGCCCAGTTTATTGTGAAATTAGAACCATTGTTAAAAACTTTCGACAGACCCACTGTCATAGATGGAGAGACCATGTCGGAAATGCAGAACGGTATAAACAGTCTTTTGATTCTGCGGAATTTGGCCCAGGATACGGATTCTATACAGGTACTCATAAAGAGCGACGAAATTAAAAAGTTCATTCTGTTTGTACTTGTAAAGATGAAGGAATCTATGCAGGTTGATGTGAACTGGACCGTGTATGAATCGAATGCCCCATACTTTAATGAGATTTCCCATTATGTTATCGATCTGATGGAAGCGATTGCCACATATCTGGCACCTGCTAAGAAGGATGATGTATATTTCCAGAACTTGGTTGAAATCCTCAACAGAACTAAGGATAGATATTCCATTATCTCCATTTTGAGATCGTTGTCTCGTCTATTGGTCAGATCAAAGGAGGATGAGGAGAGTGCAGCCAATAACTTAGATGAAAATACATTATCATATGTGGTGTCGCTACTTCTGGTCGATTGTGATGCAGAGTTGATTATTGCTGCACTTGATTTCTTGTACCAGTATATTCTCGCTGGTAACGCTAGGATAACAACACTTCTTATGGATAGTCAGAGATTCGCTACGTTGAGTGCGGTCCTTCCAAAACTTCTCACATACAACGTCAAGACGCCCAATTACAATGTTTTGGCTAAAAAGGAAATCCGTCTGGTGAAGAGAATTAGGTCAGACCCTCCAAAAGAACCTCCTGCCATGCCCGATGCATTCTTTGCCCAATTAGTCAAACTTAACGAGCCAACTAGATCAACAACCTGGTTACGTTGCTGTTTTGAGCCTGTGAAGGATGCAGAGTTTAAGCAAATTGCGCTGTGGAGATCCTATGAGTCAAAATTCAGTGCTAAGGTACGTGAATCTGGTAGAAAGCTCTTACCAGCTGTAGAATTCATTAAAAATGTCTCGAATGCCTTTGATGATGCATCAGCAATGGTTGTCACTGATTCAAAGACAGGTAAAAAGAGATTTATCATCAAGGGTATACAAGCAAGAGCCAAGATTGTAAGTATAGAGGAAGGCGAGGTTGCCGCTATGGGTTCCGGTATCAACAGACAGAGATCGAAGTTTATTGATAGTTCTGGGGTTATCAGACCAGCTGAACAGGAAACATTACCAGAGATAAAATTCCCTAGTCATCTGTCTGACGTTTCGAAAGTGTCTGCATCGTTCTTGTGTTTACTGTCCAACGATGAGGAAAACCATGGAAACGATCTATGCAAAAAGATAAAACCTGTTGTGCTGCATAAATTAGCCGATGTTCCTCCTCTTACGCCGGTTCTGTCGGAGTATCTCAATAATACCCCTAATGTGTAATTTTAATAAAAAGGATATATAAATATATTCCTACAAGAGTGTACAAATGCAAAGTTTCTAGAGGATAATTACTGATGAGATATTTTGCCTAGGGTGATACAGTAGTTGATTTTGCCAGCTTTTTATATTTCTGTGAAATTAAAAAAAAAAAAAGATAGGTATCACCGAGTGCCTACAGTAAAGTAATTCAAAAAGGAAATATAAAGGTAAATAGTGATGTTATTTTAAATTAAATCAATGTCTGTAGCAAATTATTCCATCATTTTCCCTTTGTCTTCCAAAAAAACTTATTACAAATAATAGAAAGATCTATTTTGTTTTGAGGGAGCGCAACAAAATAAATAGAATGACTGCTAAAGATTAAAAATTAAACAATAAAAAAGTTACAATTTTATACATTCCTATGAGAAGTAATCAGAAGACAAAGACCTGGTCATCAGCAAAAGAAGCTGAACCATCTTGTTTCCAGCCCAGTTGTCTAGCATGCTCAACAACCAATCTCTCCATTGGTTCCGGACCGCAGACGATCAGACGGTTTTCGTCAGAGTATGGAGGTAGGTATCTTGCCATCATGTCCATAGTCACCAGACCAGTTTCACCATTCCAATTCTGTTTGGCGTGGCGAACAACGTAATGCACTTCGAAGTTGGGGTATTTGTAAGACATCTCATCTAGCTCCTCCTTCAGTAGAATGTCCTTCTCGGTGTCGTTAGCGTAGATCAAGTGAATATTGGTCATATCCTCAGGGGTGGTGATAACTTCATTAAGGATCTGAAGTACTGGTGTAATACCGGTACCACCAGCAACGATGGATAGTGTCTTATAAGAGTTGGCAACGTAGTTGAAGGTACCCATTGGACCCATAAACTCGACCATACTGCCTGGTCTTAATCCAGCGAAAAATTTAGAAACGGAACCGTTTGGATATGACTTGACCAGCAGGTCGATGTATCCGGCCTGCATATTCGAACTGATAGGGTTGTAGTATCTCACGATGTCCTCGCCGTTGATGTTGGCCTTAACAGCGACATGGTGACCAGCAGGAATGTTGAGGGTCTCGATGTGAGTCTTCAGCTTGAATCTGTACAGAGCAGAGTTTTTAGAGACAAGAGTCTGGTCTTCTAGCTCCAATTCAGTCCATCTGTCCGTAAACAAGGACTGTCTGCGCTGGAAAGCCCTCAGAGCACGACTACCTATCAGGGCACCAAAGATGAGAATACCATACAGGTAGCGGGCATCGCCGGCCATGTATGCAATAATTCCCATACCGACCACAAACAGTGTGGTTGGAATAACGATACCGTGGATAGGTTGATCCAAAATGTTAGAGGCATCATCGCCGATCTTGGCAATAGGGTCACTCATTCTTGCTAATGTGTTTGAAAGATGGAAAGGAAATGCGCGGGAGAAACTTGTGAATTTGTGGCTAAACTAACAAATACAAACTTGGACAGGTAACAACCTCAAACGAAATCCTCTACAACCTCTTGTAAAACCCCCGATCAAAAAGAACAAGCATCTCGAATATCAAACGTCAAGCAGGGCCCCAGATTGCTTCTATTTATTATATAAGCTAGACGCCGCAGTGGCGGCATCACCGAAATTTTCCACTGCCCGGAAAAATTCTGTGCGCTTCCACAGCCCAAAACAAACATTGCACGGATGTCGACAAACAACTGCTGTTACCGAATGCGGGAATTATCTGATGGCAACGTCACGAAAGGGACATCTTGCAAAGGCAAATGCAAATGCAAATGCGATGTCGCACGTCTTGGTTAAGGATTTCAGGTGTGTATTTTTGGTCGTACGTAATTATAAATGTGGTGGTGGATCGGGGGCCCGGAACAAGGCTTTTACGATGGTTGGTAAGCTACCCTGCGGTTTAGTACTCGCCGTCGGTGACGGAGTCTGAGGCAACTTCGATGTAGTCACTCTCGAGAGCCGCCAGGTCTTCACGCGCCTCGGTAAACTCGCCTTCTTCCATACCCTCGCCGACGTACCAGTGGACAAACGCACGCTTAGCATACATTAAGTCAAACTTAGAATCGATGCGCTTCCACGCCTCAGCGATTGCAGTGGTATTGGAGAGCATACACACAGCCCTGTCGACAGGTGCCAGCTGGGAATCAACAACTGTGGTTGGGCGCTCGTAACAGATACCGATCTTGAAACCTGTAGGAGACCAGTCAACCATCTGGACAGACTTCTTGTTCTTAACCTGTCTCACGGCCTCTTGCACGTCTCTAGTGACAACATCACCTCTGTATAGCAAACAAGAAGCCATGTACTTACCGTTAGCTGGGTTACACTTGACCATCTGGTTACCTGGCTCAAAGCAAGCGTTAGTGATCTCAGCAACAGAGTTCTGTTCATGGTGTGCCTTGTTCTTTGATTGAATAGGAGCATAGGATACCAATGGGAAGTGGATACGAGGGTATGGAACCAGGTTGGTCTGAAACTCGTTCAAATCAACATTCAATGAACCCTCGAATCTCAGAGATGCCGTGACAGAGGATACTACCTGGGCCACAAGATTGTTCAAGTTCTTGAATGATGGTCTTGCAATGTCCAAATTCTTCCGACACATGTCGTATATAGACTCGTTGTCCACCATAAAGGTACAATCGGCGTGTTCTAGGGTAGTGTGCGTAGTCAATACGGTATTGTATGGCTCAACGACGGATGTAGAAAGCTGTGGTCCTGGGTAGACAGCAAACTCCAACTTCGACTTCTTTCCGTAGTTTTCTGACAACTCTCTCAGCAGTAGGGAACCAAGACCAGAACCGGTACCACCACCGAGTGAGTGAGTAAATAGGAAACCCTGTAAACCATCACATTGGTCAGCAAGTCTCCTAATTCTGTCCGATATATCATCCAACATTGTGCTTCCTATCGTGTAGTAACCACGTGCATAGTTATTTGCAGCATCCTCTTTACCATTGATAAGTTGCTCTGGGTGGAACAGGTCCTTGTAGGCACCTGTTCTAACCTCATCGATCACATTGGGCTCCAGATCAACGTAGATGGCTCTGGGCACGTACTTACCAGCACCAGTCTCATAGAAAAAGGTCGAAAATCCTTCACCGCCACCCTTTGGCTTATCTAACCCCTCCTCTAAGTAACCATCTGGTCTGATACCATGTTCTTGGGTGTACAGTTCCCAGCACGCGTTACCGATCTGACAACCAGCTTGGCCAACTGTATTTAAAAAGTGCGACAATCGCTAAACTCATGTAGAGGAAAGCGATTGAACAAAATTGTTAGTAAAGAAAGTTCATGGAAAAATATGTGAAATTTGAGCTATTGTTGCTTTCTCAACGCTAGGATACGGTGGCAAATTATCTTGATTTCCCCCACCGAAGCGCGTCACGCTAATAGAACAATTGTCTGTAAAAATGCATCACAAAACATACCATTAATGCTAATAACTTCTCTCATTGTTAGTTGCTGTGTATTTCAATTTATGAAAACGCTTTAACTGTCTCTTTCTGATTCTTGTGATTACAAAATCTTTTCCTCCTTACTCATGATCCTGTCTGTGTTTACATTTTATTTATATCTATCTACCTATTTTTTTTTTGCCGTCTCGAGGCCCCGTGTCAAACCGGCCCACTACTAAGAACACAACCATTAAAGAACAATACACCACCGATTGTATATATATTAATTTTGCAACGATTGCTAAGTTAATCGACCTACTTCTTTGATTTTGAATATTAACGATAATGCCATTCTTTTTGAATATTAACTATAATGCTATTCTTTTTTGAAATGTTAAGTAATATAGTACTTAGAAAGTCGAAATTATATAGTGTGACGACCTTTTGAGACCTCAGCCATAATATATGAATTGGGAATCGGCTGTAAATTAAAGTACTCAATGTCCTCATACGAAATGAAAAATTAGAAGAAGAAAGTAATCTTTTTTTTTGTTATTGTTTGAACATGTTTCTGTTCAGTTGGTTAATGCAGGGGCTTGTGGTTTGAGTTGACAAGGTTTCCGAATTCAAACGGAGAATTTGAACTTCTGGAGCAAAGACTTCTTCTTCTGCTCTTCCATTGGAGTCTCAGATGACGAACCTTGAGATTGTGACTCAACCTCCATATTGCGCCTAGCAGCTAACTTTGTTGGGTCGACTTCATCGTGGTATTTCTCAGAAATCTCCTCAAGAGTCATTCTGGTCGTCTCTGGGATGAAGACACTGGTGAAAATACCACACAGCATGAACAAAGCGAAAATCTCCATAACATGTGGCAACCAACAGTTCTTCTTCTTACCGTTCTTAGCACAGTCGTGGTTAATCAGGTTACCAAGGACAGTCTGGGCAATAATGGCACCGACCTTACCGGAGGCGGCAGAGATACCGTGAGCGGAAGATCTGTATCTGGTAGGGAAACATTCACCTGGAACAATGAAAGTAGTGACATTTGGACCGAAATTGGAGAAGAACTCACAAATAATATACAGACCCAGTAGACCGTTAGGTGGGATTTTGTGGTACGCAAAACCAATGACACAGAACCAAATGGTTAGCATAACGAAACCCATGATCTGAATTGGCTTTCTACCAAAGATATCTATGGTGGCAACAGCGACCCAGTAACCAGGCAAAGAACCAGCACAAATCAAAATCAGGTTACCTACACAGGAGTCCCAAAGTTTCTTGTAAATGTTTGAGGAACCAGCATAGTTAATGGCCTGCAGAATAACAGCTGTGTTAAGAGAAAGACCGTAGAAAGCAATATCAACCATGAACCAGGACCCAGCGGTACCAAATAGAATCTTGAAGTATTTCCATTGACCAAAATGTTTGCAGAAATCCCTGAAGGAGGCCTTTGGAATAGCAGGAGTAGCAGCAGGACCCTTCTCTATGTCATAGTGGGCACCACCATCTTCCTTACCGTCGTAGTGTATGTCGATGTTGTGAACCTTGGAAGAATCGGATGACTCGGCCATGTTAAGCTCAGTCTCGACATCCAGGGCGTATCTTGGGGACTCTGGAATTGTCAATCTGTAGTAAAGAGCAATCATACCTGGAACAGCACCGAAACCAACTAGAATTCTCCACATCTGGTCACAAGCCTTTCTACATCTGAAGTCACACTCCTTACCGGAGTTGGCGTATTCGATCTCGGACTTGTAAGCGGCAACGACAATCAAAGAAACAATACCGGCCATAATCTGACCCCACGCTTGGTTCGCGAAAACTGCACCCATGATGGCACCTCTCCACTTAGTAGTGGAGAACTCGGAGGTGATAATGGAAGATAGTGGGTAGTCACCACCGATACCAATACCCATGATGATTCTGAAGAAAGTTAAAACAGCAACAAAGTTAATACCAGGAGCAGAACCTAGGGTACATTGGAAAATAGCAGCACAGATGACGATAATTAGCTCTACACCGTAGATCTTTTTACGACCGAGGATATCAGCAGCACAACCGAAGGAAACCTGACCAATAACTGTACCGACAGAGGTAGACACCTTCAAAAGTGTAGTGGTAGAGGCTGGCATGTTACCTTCCCAGAAAACATATGACATCATCGAGATACCCAAGTTAATGGCAAAAATATCGTAAGAATCAGTCAAGAAACCAACACCAGCAATCATAATAGTTTTAACCTGTAACCAACCAAAAGCAGTTTCATCGATCTTCTCTAGGGCAAGTCTTCTTCTCTCCAGAGGATCCTCGATGTGAGCAAAATCGTTCAGGTAGTTGTGGAAAGCAGCGTTACCACCCTCGGTCAGATTGTGCTCATACTCCCTACTATCTGGCTCCAGGTATTTAGTGTGAACGGTGTGCATACGCTCACCTTTGTTTTCCATGTCGTCAGCTTTGAAAGAAGCTTGTTCGATCTCAGACATTTCTTTCGATGTATATATGTGAAAGTACAGGAACGAAGTGATTGGTATTTTATGAATAAAATATGGAAAATAGATGAAACAAATAATAACAACTACCTAAAGGAGAAAACTGGATATCCAAATGTCAATTATAATTTCAATTGAAAATGTTGTTCTTTATATATGTATCAATTTTACCATCGACGATGCCCTTTGCCCAAAGAAAATTTTAATGCAAAAACGACAGAGGATAAAAGAATTGTAGCATCACCTACATTAACTGGAGGGCAAGTGAAAAAATATGGTTGCCAATCGTTGAAGTTTTCGGTCTGGGCAATAAGTCAGAAGTCAGCGTCATACAATAATGTAAGGTACTGACAAAAAAAAAATATGGACTCAGTACGACCTGCAGAATATTGTTTGAGGAAGCACCACTGGCATTACATCACCGATACTTTCGTAGATGCGACGAGAGAAGCGGTCCCGCACGTGGATGATCCAAAGTGGGACAGGCGGCCTGTTACCTAAGCGACATATTGTAGTCCAACTTGTATGTAATCCACGTCTTCGGTTCTCCATCCATTGCAATAGTAAAACGCCCTACACGAATAGGAAGAGAGAAAAAAAAGCACAAAGAGTTTGGAAAAGCCCAAGAGTGGAAACAATTAAGGGTACACAGCAAACGGGCTGCAAAGAGACAACTGCACTGTTTTCAGTTTTCTCTACTTCTCTCCCCTTCTGAACTGAGTAGGAATATTTCGGAAACCTGTTTTTATTTTTATCATGAATTCCCGTTAGGAACCGAGCAGCGTGAGACATCCTAAAAGAAAAGAGACTAATTCGAACAAACTCATCGCCATCAGCGCGCCTTTGTGTGCTTCTGGTCAGAATAATACGGGGCAGCAAAGGACATGTTAGAATTATCACATGTACCCTTGTCACTAGAAAGAAGCGCAGACAAAAGTTCAAAAGGATTGGCCCGTCCGGGCATCTCTCGCACTTCTTCACCGTTAACATGTACAGGTCTATTCAGCCAATTGTTTACCGTCAAGTAAAATAGGGGCCCAAGGTGCAGAAACGGGCGCACTAACCAGTCTGGACATCCCAACTGGCTATTGTTTCTGCTCTCTCGGCGCCAATTGTCAATTACCATTTACCAGTTGCCAGTAAAACTCCCCAGGCCCGAGTTGCCATTATTGGCTGGCTGAGCACCGAAATCCAGACAATCCATTTTTTGGTACCGGCTCCATTATAAAAAAATAAAATAGCGCGTTGAACTGACCCCGACGCTAAGAAACATCCGCACAAGCCTCCTCAAACGACCGTCCCCACGTGCGGGCCGCCACGCGCTGCGCAGAAAAAGCTGCACTGGGCGGACAGGTCGGCCCAAATAGGAAACTGCAAGGTCAGTCGGCGCCTTTGAAGCATAAGCACGCCGTTGGTGTCACAACGAGTTGAAGAAATGCGACAGGGAGTGTAGACATGTCTGCAATTCCGAGACAGCCCTTTGGAAGTAGGTCGGTCAGGTCCCCCCGGGCATATGTCTGTGTGGAATGCAGCAGACATGTGGTCAGCGTGCACCTTGGCTGTGATATTATGCACAATATTCAGATTCAATGTCAGATGAATAAACGAATGACCGGCTCTTAGTAATTTCTGTGCACATGGTCCAAGACCCGTAACGCAGATAATTTCTGAAAGTCTTCGCGACAATAAGTGAGGGCTGGCTGAGAGCACTGGCAGTACGACGATAAGACATCCGTTGGGTGTTGAGAGTGGCGCTTATTTCTGTTTCGGGTGTTAGTATGGCTGTTCTGGGCCCTTTTTCGACTCTGGCCGGTCGGTGACCCACGGGGTTACTATCAGTTGTTTACCCACGAGGTGTGGCATAATTGTGTTAATCCTTGTAGTTGTTAAAAATTGTGTCGGCCCTTATCGTCTGTCTCGGCGCCTATCGTTTAAGGCGGCTAATTAGTAATGTGTCAAGCACGTTTCTATCCGATTAGGTAATAGTGAATTGTTATTATATGGTATGGGCGTGTCTTCTGTTGCATCGTGGTGACTTTCCTTGAGTTCTTGTTACAGTTACGTTGTAGTTGTTGTGGTCGGGCTCATGTTCTATTGCATTGTGGTGATTTACTGTCAGTACACCCCATGTGCTGTATTGGGTATCCCCTTGTGCTGATACGTGTGTGTCCTTGTGCTGATGCATGTGTCTCCATGTGCTGATACGTGTGTGTCCATGTGCTGATGCGTGTGTGTCCTTGTGCTGATGCATATGTGTCCTTGTGCTGATACGTGTGTCGCCTTGTGCTGATACCTGTGTCTCCATGTACTGATACTTGCGTCTCCTTGTGCTGATACGTGTGTCCCCTTGTGCTGATACGTGTGTCCCCATGTGGATATCTAATTGTATAGTGTGCCTCTGGGGGGCTAGGTATGAAAATGATTAAAGAATAAATAAATTATATGAGGGTGTTGTTTTATGATTAATAATTTTGTTTTTGTTTTTGTTGTGAATAGTATACATAGTGCAACTCCCAGTGCCCGTAGCAGTACGCTGAAGAATCGAAGGAAATTATTAAATGGAGAAATGAATATTAGGTGCAGTCGCTTGTCGAGTGGGATAGCATTGTGCTAATTTTTTATTTTTCTTTCCCAAAGGTCTGCTAAAGAAAGGATGCTCCGTGTGCAGAGTTTGCAGCGGGAAAACCTCGCTGCTTACTGTCTGTCACTAGACTCAGCCTCGGAATCCAGGCGCTGTCTGTTGACCTTTGAGACATCGACCTCGTCGTGGTACTTCTCGGAAATCTCCTCCAGGGTCATTCTGGCGGTCTCTGGGACCAAGAAACACATGGCCAGACCGACAAGCATGAACAGAGCGAAGATCTGCATGACGTGTGGCAACCAACAGTTGACCCTCTTACCGTCTCTAGCACAGTTGTGGTTGATCAAAGTACCTAGGGCGGTCTGGGCGATGATGGCACCGACCTTACCGGAAGCGGCAGAGATACCGTGAGCGGAGGATCTGTAACGGGTTGGGAAGATCTCACCAGGGATGATGAAAGTGGTGACATTTGGACCGAAGTTGCAGAAGAACTGGCAGAAGACGTAGCAGACGAGCAGACCGTGGTCTCCCAGCTTGTCGTAGGCGAAACCAATGATGCAGAAGAGAGCAGTCAGCATGATGAAACCCATGATTTGCACTGGCTTTCTGCCTACGGTGTCGATGGTGAAGACGGAGCACCAGTAGCCTGGCAAGGAACCGGCGCAGATCAGGATCAGGTTACCGACACAGGAGTCGTAGAGCTTTCTGTAGACGTTGTGGGAGCCTGCGTAGCCGATGGTCTGCAGGATGACTGCGGAGTTCAAGGACAGACCGTAGAAGGCGACGTCCAGCATGAACCAGGTACCGGCGGTTCCGAGCAGGATCTTACCGTACTTCCACTGTCCGAAGTGTCTGCAGAAGTCCTTGAACGAAGCCTTTGGTGGGTTGTTGAGTGGGCCGTCACCGTAGACGCCCTCGATCATCTTCTCCTCGTCGTGGTAGATGGAAGCGGCCAGGTTGGCCTCGGAGTGGTTGTCGCTGGAAGACGCGGCGCCAGCGTCCAGCTTGTTGTCTGGCTGGACGGAGATCTTCTGCACCTCGTCGACGCCGGCGGCGGCATCGACGTCCAGGGCGTATCTTGGGGACTCTGGGATGGTCAGTCTGTAGTACAGGGCGAGCATACCTGGGACGGCACCGAACCCAACTAGAATTCTCCACATCTGGTCACAGGCCTTTCTGCACTTGAGGTCACACTCGGCACCGGAGTTGGCGTGCTCGAGGTCGCCCTTGTATGCCGCGACTGTGATCAGAGCGATGATGGCACCGGCGATCTGGCCCCATGCCTGGTTGGCGAAGACGGCGCCCATGATGGCGCCTCTCCACTTGGTGGTGGAGAACTCGGAGGTGATGATGGAGGAGAGTGGGTAGTCACCACCGATACCGATACCCATGATGATTCTGTAGAAGGTCAGCACGGCGACGAAGTTGACACCGGGGGCGGCACCGATGGTGCACTGCAGGATACACGTGACGATGACGACAATCAGCTCCACACCGTAAATTTTCTTACGGCCGAGGATGTCGGCGGCACAGCCGAAGCCGATCTGGCCGATGACGGTACCGACGGAAGTAGAGACCTTGAGCAGAGTGGTGGTGGAAGCCGGCATGGACCCCTGCCAGAAGACGTAGGAGAGCATGGAGATACCGATGTTGATGGCGAAGATGTCGTAGGAGTCGGTCATGAACCCGACACCGGCGACGAGGATGGTTCTGATCTGGAGCCAGCCGAAGGAGGTCTCGTCGATCTTCTCGAGGGCGAGTCTTCTTCTCTCGAGCGGGTCCTCGATGTGGGCGAAGTCGTTGATGTAGTTGTGGAAGGCAGTGTTACCACCGGCGGTCATGTTCCCGTCGATGACATCCTGTGGCGTAGCATTCTCGATAGAGTGGTGGTTGGCCATTGTGTGTAGTGATGGTGATATGGGAGAGAGAGAGAGAGAGAGATGTGAAATAGACAAGACAAAGACAGAACCGACGAGACTCAAACTGGGAGAAAAGAGCCCTGTTTATATATCTTGGAATGACGGGTGGAGTGGGAAGAACGAGTGCAAGAGTAGGAAAGAGTAGGGAAGAGTAGGGAAGAGTAAGAACGAGTGCGAGTGCAAGTGCAAACACAGGAATACATGGAACACAAGGGCAAAGGGACCAGGCCCACGTTCCCAACAAACGTATGACCCTAACGAAAATGCAATAATGCAATAATACAACAGGAAATACGCAATAGTGCAATAATGCAATAGTGCAATAACAACAGCACAACGGCAATACCATTCACCACGGCAACAGCCAAAGTATAAGCCCATGTGGGCCTTGAGGGATGGCCATATCCCTGCAAACAATAGTGCAAGCACCACAGAACAAGGGCATTAGACAATCACCATAGTACAAGAGCATTAGACAAGGGCAACAGCACAAGGGCACTGCACAATCACCGCAGAACAACGGCAACAGCACAACTGTATCTCGCCCGGTGCTCTGCACCGCATCGCCGCGCCACTATTGTCGCCGCACAATGGCTGTGCACAAGAACTGCGCGCAGACAAGAGCCGCGTGCAGACAAGAGTGCAGACAAGAGTGCAGACAAGAGTGCAAGAACTGCAACAGGCGCACTTCAGCGAGAACAACCGCCAGAGCATCCCGCACAGCCGGGCCCCGCCGCATCCCGCACGGCGATCGAGAGGCGATCGGTGGGAGGAGGGCCGTTGCCCACAGAACTGGGCGCAGGGAGGGCGGCTGGGACAAGCCCCTCCCCGCGCCGCGCCGTTGCCGCGCCGTTGCACATCGCGATAGTGCAGCCGCAGCCGCAGCCGCACTGAGAACCGCGCAGCCGGGCCCCACGTGTGTGTCCCAAAATAGATGGCCTTCGGTGCGTCGGTCTGCAATGGTCTGCCCCTTGTCTCTGCACTCTTGTCTATGCACTCTGCACTCTGCACTCTTGTCTCTGCACTCTTGTCTCTGCACTCTTGTCTCTTCGCCACCCGAGGAATGGCGCGACATGTTCAAGAAAATCGCGTGCACAGGGGCGTGCAGAGACAACCCCGCAGAGCGCACACCCACGTGGGTCGCACAACGCCCGCCTCTGCCCATCCCAACGGTTGGAAGAGGGTGTCAGGCACGCGTGGCGCGGCCAATGACGAGAGAGTCGGTCGTGCGCTCTGCTCAGAGGAGCGTGCAGAGGCAGCATAAATTAGGGGAGGCCCACGTGGAGGGTGGTTCGTGCTGTGGGCCGTTCCACTTCTCCGGTGGCGTGGGCAAATTAGGGGTGGGCTGTTCTTCCCCGAGTGGCTGTGCTAGGGCAGTTGTGTCTGGGTGCTGGTGCTAGGGTGTTTGTGCTAGGGTGTTTGTGCTAGGGTGCAAGGGTACTCGGCCGAGTGGGCCTCTTGCCCTACTGCCCTACTGCCCTACTGCAAGACCCAGGCAAATCTAGGACCGGTGAGGGGTAATGTCCCTTTGCGGTGGTATACACGGTGATATCTCCACGGTGATATAGACGACAATATCTCCACGGCACCCACGGCACCCACGGCAATAGCCGCCGTCCAGGGTCAATCTACCTATACAATAGGGATTGACTCCTTCAGAGAGGGGCAGCGCCGGGCGGGACTCTCATCGCTTCTATTGTTTGGGTGAGGGGGGAGTACCGGAGGGAAGGGCCCAGCGGCTAGATTGGATGTGCCGCCCACATCTGTCCGGGTGCAATGAGATCATGCAATGAGATCATGCAATGCGGTAGTGCAATACGGTAGTGCAATGAGGTAGTGCAATGCGGTAGTGCAATGCGGTAGTGGCTCGATGGGTGGATGTGTCCAGGCACTCCGGCGGCTGTATTCCGGTGTTGGGCGGTGTCCCCGCTCTCTGACTCTGACTCTGCCTCTGCCTCTGTGCAACGTGCAGTGGCGTCTATTGACAGCTCGGAAATTTGGCGGCGTGTGCGCGTGAGCGTTGGAGTCAGGCCACACGTGGTGCGGTCGTGGGCGGTCAGGAGGGTATGCAGGGTGAAGGTTTGGCGGGGTGTGTGCGTGTGGGTGTGCGTGTGGGTGTGCGTGTGGGTGTGCTTGTCTGTGTGGGTGCGTTTGTGTGCTTGTCCTGTGCTTGTCATGTGCTTGTCATGTGCTTGTCTTGTGCTTGTCTTGTTGTGTTCCTTCCTCCATCCATTACCCCTCCACCCCCTCCCTCTCTGTTTGCTTTGTGCGGTCCAGGTGTGATCGTTACTTATGCTTGTATGGTGGTTCGTGAAGATAGTGCTGTGCTGTGCTGTGCTGTGCTTTGCTTTGCTGTGCTTTGCCTGCACCTGCATTTATTGGGTGGGCGGCTATTTGATCATGTGACGGTGGTCATGTGACTTTGGTCATGTGATCGCGGGTTGCCGTTCTTTTTTCGGCGGCGCGGAGAGGTTATTAGGGTGAGGCCGTGGGGGCTTCTTATGTCATCTTGGGGCGGTGTTGCCGTTGTGGTGTTTTGGGCAGGCTAGACAGGTGGTATACGCTTTATACAGTGGTATATACATTATACAGTGGTGGTATAGCAAGATTATCGATTTGATACGCTAGCGTTCACCTTCTAATACATCTGTGTTTACCACTTTTACACACTCGTGTTTACCACTTTTATACACTCGGTTTACCACTTTTACACACTCGGTTTACCACTTTTACACACTCAAGTGTACTCGCTTCGCTCGCACACTTTCGCTCACACATGTCCTCCAACCGCAAGAAACTGCTGCTCATGGGCCGCTCCGGCTCCGGCAAGTCGTCCATGCGCTCCATCATCTTCTCCAACTACTCCGCCTTCGACACGCGGCGTCTCGGCGCAACCATCGACGTCGAGCACTCGCACCTGCGCTTCCTCGGCAACATGACCCTCAACCTCTGGGACTGCGGCGGGCAGGACGTGTTCATGGAGAACTACTTCTCCAAGCAGAAGGACCACATCTTCCAGATGGTCCAGGTGCTCATCCACGTCTTCGACGTGGAGTCCCAGGAGGTCATCAAGGACATCGAGATCTTCATGCGCTCCCTCAAACAGCTCAAGAAGTACTCCCCGGACGCAAAGATA